>UESW01004159.1:988343-1050216 GCA_900491605.1 Calamus simplicifolius
AAGGACCACCACCCCGACTGTTTGCGAAGGGTATAGAAACTGCGGAATAGGGAAATACTAGCCTCAATACCCTGCAGGTGGCAGAGTACTAAAAAACCAACAATGGTTCGGATGGAGTTGGGCACTAGTTGGGAAGGTGTTAAGGAGTAACGGTCTAAAAGATTAAGAATGAAAGGATGGATCGGTAACTGGAACCCGGCCTTAAAAAAGGCTCCGTACAAGGCAACCCTTCCGGATCGGGAAGAGGTTACCCTGTCGTTAGGCATGGGGAAGAACAGATGAAGATCGGGAGGAAAGCCATACCTGGCCCTTAGGTTGGCTATGTCTTGAGCAGACATGGAGGACGCAGTCCCTTCGGGGGACTCCTTGGCAACCCTAGAAGGACCAGCAACCGCCGACCGGCTCCAGACGGAAGTCCGCCCGCCGGCCGGACGAGTCCCAGGTAAGGGACGATTGACTGGTTGTGGCTCCGGTGAGTGGTTAGAGGAAGGGGTGGACCATTGGCTGGACAGAGAATCGGAAGTCTGGGAAGGATGGTGAGAACCCCCCCAGGAACCGGAAATGGAGCAAGAAGGAGAGGAAGCCATGGGCACTAACCTGAAAAGAAAAACTCGGGCAAAGGACAGAGCTCGGAGAGAATGGACGAGAGGTTGAAGCACTGGCGGACTCAAAAGGGGGCAACGGCGGAAGAAGTAGGGAAGATATGAAGATAAGGGCTATTTGTCCTCATGACGCCACTTCGAAACACCCCACGATCGCCGATCTGACCACGCGTCTATCTTCAATTGGGAGGCGCTTCGACGACCTGCCAATGCGATAAGCTCGAAAAAAACCACCAGTGAAAGGGGGGCGTTAACCTCATCGCAATGATACCGTTCGCCTTTTCGTAGCACTGCCCGAGGGAAATCCTCCCTAATCCCAACAAAGGCGAAATGATGGCGCAAGAGCTGGCCGCCTAGAGATCCGCACCCCTTTCGCGGGTAAGTAAGCGCTCACCCATCTCAGGGGCGGGGGGGCATCTGATACGGCTGGCCGTCTCCCCGGGGTAGTACTATCTTCTGTGCGGTTTTCGAAAGCAATGATGTGACAACAAAACCCAAAGCCTCCAGCGCCGGCTTCCAGCGTCGGCCTCCAGCGCCGGCTTCCAGCGTCGGCCTCCAGCGCCGGCTTCCAGCGTCGGCCTCCAGCGCCGTCCTCCAGCGACGGCCTCCAGCGCCGTCCTTCAGTGTCGGCCTCCAGCGTCGGCCTCCAGCAACAGCACCAAAGACCGACACCCAGCGTCGGCATCAAAGTTATACGTTAACACCAAAGACTAACGACCAGCGTCGGCCTCTAGTGCCGGCCTCCAGTGTCGGTCTCCAGCGTCGGTCTTCAGCGCCAGCTTCCAGTGTCGGCTTCTAGTGTCGGTCCTCAGCTCCGACCTCCTGCGCTGGAACTTTGACTCCGGCCTCCTGCATTGGCTCCGGTCTCCGGCATCGGCCCCTAGCATCGGCCCGCAGCATCTCCCACACATTTCATACAGCCGACCCCGGAATCTAAACACCTCGCTCACCAAAATCACGGGCAAGTGTTAGCATGATAGGCAGTTACCGCTATAAGCGGCCCTTATCCAGCAACAGTCCAATGACTTGCCGTTCAATGAAACATTGCAACAGGACGGATTCGACGGTTCCAACAGACCGAGGTAAATGGGATCCCCAACAGGTATAAAAAGAGGACCCTTGCTCCATGCAAAGGGACTCTCTCTGAAACTTCCTCTAGAACAATTCTATAAAAATCATATCCCTGTTCGACGACTCACTAACTTGGGCATCGGAGGGTCCCCACTGGAACCATCGGTCCGAAACTTTTTGCAGGCTTCAGAAGGAAGACGGCGGCCTATCTGCGCCTGCTCGACGTTCATCATACGTGATTCGACCGCAACAATATCAAAGGGTACATAAACATCCATTCAGGCCATATAAATAGTTTGCATGCTGTGAAGTGAATCAACATAAAAGCAAAATAAAACTTATCCTCACTCGTTCTTTCAAATGAATTTTCACTTTATTTAGTCTTGAGAAAGTCTTTCGAAGAATTTTGAAATTTTCTTCAGACACGCTGTCTACGAGATTTCATATGACTTTGCCGTATGAAGAAGATAATTTTGTTGGAATCCAAACTTATTACGGGGGAGACAAATATCATCTTAAAAGAAAATAATATTGCATTTCCAAAATTTTAAAATTATTTTCAAATTCCTTGATTGTTTCTCCGCTACTGCTATCCCATTCCCCCAACAAGCGGTCCGCCACGGGAATATGACGTTTGCTTTTGATGTTTGACACGTGTTAAACAAATAATATAACAACTTGAAGTTAACTCGCTTCATGCTTTTTCATCCCATCACCGTGACAGCGTCATGAATGTCATAGGCCAAGTTACTATCATTTTAGATGGCACTGGAGCTCGGTGAACCGCCTTGAATTGAATTGGGTGGAAGCTGGGCCGAAAGGTTGCTGGGCCCTGATGGGCTTTCCAGCAACCCGCATGTGAATAAGAAAAAGTCTTTGTACATCGCTCTCGATGCAGCAAGGTCTACATGGGTTGCACCGTCTCTTCTAATTGGTCCATGTGGATTCTACATGGATGACGTGCGGACGGTATGACTCTGCTACGATGTTACGTTCTGAACGTGACGGCTATTTAAAGCGCTTCGCTTTTTTTTAAAATTAACATGCAGACGAAAATGCTCTTTTCCTCCAGCCTACTTCTACCGTCATTTTTTCTTGGATTCATCTGTGCAAGAAAAACTCTTTCTTTCCCCTCGCTTTGGTTTTCGGATGCTAAGGAATCAGTCCAAGGCTTTGTGCACGATCCTACGCCCTCACTCTGAGAGTCCGGTCGAAAGAAAATATTTCAGCTTCAAGGCTGGAATACCTGGCTACTGGAGTCTTTATACAAAAACTTCTAAAGGAAATGTCATTCGTAGAACGAAGTAAAAAGTCCTTCTTTCCACTTCTTTGTAAAGCTCTTTTATTACACCAACTGTTTTTTCTTGTTAGAGGTAGTTAATGCGTGACCAAACCATTTAATGCGCGGGTAACTTCCTTAGAACAAAACAGTTATGACATTCTGGGAGTCATAACTGTTTAGACTTTACTGTTTTGTAAGCACGAATGTCATACTCTTTTAACTAGGATATTATACCTCATGAACTGGGGTGTCGTCAGAGTGTTTCGGCCTATATTTCCCGTTATTTCCTATCCATATAGCTCTAGTGTCATCATTAAAGCTACGACACCCCTGATTTACTGTTAAGACACCGTAGTTACAAGCCTACGATACCCGTGCTCCAAACGAATGCTGGAGAAAAGCCTTGCGACATCGCAGGAGAAAATCAAGAGTATTGCGACACCCAAGTTAAAGAAATAAGACACCTCTGTTAAACAAATACGACACCCCTGTTATGCTCGGCCAAAAATCCTTCGTGACACTGCAGTTCAAACATCACGATACCCTAGCGACAACGCTACGACACCCATGCTTATAACCTTCCGATACCCAAGGAGGAATTCGACCAAAAATCATTCCTGATACCGCAGTTGAAACGTTATGACACCCTAGCGGCAACGCTACGACACCCATGCTTATAACCTTCGCGATCTTCGTATGTTGCTTTCCAGGGTATCGTAGCTTGTTCTATGGGGTGTCTTTAAATGCTAAAGGGTGTGTCGTGCTTATAACTGACGCTGGAGAGCAGGCCGCGACACCCAAGTTATGTTCACCCAAAAAAAGATCTACGATGTCGTAGTTGAAACATTAAGACACCCAAGCATCAACGCTGCGACACCCCGTATGGAGAATAATCCCCGTGACACCCCGCTTTAACAATCACGTCATGGGTGTCGTCGCCTTAAAGCTAGGGTGTCGTCAGATGCAAGCTGGGGTGTCGTAACAGCTTGAGTCGGGGATGTCGTCGATCCCCCCTAACAGTCCCCACATTGGAGCCATCGCCTTAAAGCTAGGGTGTCGTCAGATGACAACTGGGGTGTCGTTAACAGCCTGAGTCGGTGATGTCATCGTTCGCGACACCCCAGTTGAAACCTTACGACACCCTAGCACCAATTCTACGACACCCGTGCTTATAACTGACCACGGAGAGAAGGCCCGCGACACCCAAGTTACAAACCTAAGACACTCGTTCACGCTTAGGAGAAAACTTTAGCACATCCCAGGATGAAATCGGTCGGAAAACAGTTACGACATCCAAGCTCCCTTATTCTTCGGTCTGGCAGCAAACACAAAAGTTACTAAAATTTCTTTTTATTCATCACACAAATAAAGATAAGAAGAAAAGAAAAGAAAAAAAGTACAGGAGCCCTCACTGGGGCTTGTCATTTTCTCCGGGCGCTATCGAGCTCCCCCCATGCTGCGGGGCTAACTCGGCGATCTGGCGCTGGAGGGACGCTACTTGCCCCTCCAGTTAGCTGTTGGCCCGACGCAGGACCTTGATCTCTCTCGTTGAAACGGTGAGGTATTGCTCGGCCGCCCTGTGGAGTCGCTCGCTATTTGCGAGCGATGATGCAAAGACCTCCGCATCGACGGTTACCGTTGTGCGGCGGCTCCCATGGGGGCCAGTCGATCACCTCTCGCCTCTAGAAGCCATCTCAGTATCCAAAAATTTTGGAAGATCAGCTGAAAAGGTGATTAACGATGGCATTCCCTCATCCATATTTAAGGTACTCCTGGCAGGTGTTTCAATTGCCCGAGCTATCAGCTCTGGCGCCCATATCGTGGAAACTCGCCACGTGCCACCATCTCAATGGCTGGTCAAAGGAAATGAAGGGTTGCGCCCCCTTGCTAAGTTTTGGGGGATGGAGAACATAAGAAATCATTACTGAAGAGAGTGTCGGGAAGCCAAATACTTGGTTACCGTAGTAAGCTTGATGACGTCCCAAGAGGAAACCTCACGACACCTAGGAGGAATTCGGCCGAAAATCCTTCGCGACACCCCAGTTGAAACCAACGACACCCTAGCACCAATGCTATGACACCCGTGCTTATAACTGACCACGGAGAGAATCCCCACGACACCCCAGGAGGATTGGATTTCGGCCGAAATTCCTTCGTGACACCCCAGTTGAAACCTCACGACACCTTAGCACCAATGCTACGACACCCGTGCTTATAGCTTTAAGGCGACGACCAACCCGCCTTAATTAACAGTCAACGCACGGGTGTCGTCGCCTTAAAGCTAGGGTGTCGTCAGATGAGAACTGGGGTGTCGGTAACAGCCTGAGTCGGGGATGGTGTCGTTAGGCCCTTCCTCAATGTGTTATGAATTGGTGTCGTAATTTTACAGCTTCGGTGTCGTTTTTTGTAAATTGGGGTATTGTGACTTCTGAATTCAGATCATAGGTGTCGTATTGTTCTAACCTTCATGTCCTAATCCTTTGTTAGGATATATTGACAACTAAATCTATGGATATCAATGTTCATGACTGTGTGCCTATATTTTCACAGATGATGCTGAAATTATAGATCGGAAAGAAATCGATAACACTCCCGGCCGTGCACCTTCACCCGTCACTCCAAATGCAGTGGATGATACTGTAGTTCCTCAAATTGGAATGGAATTCAATTCAGCAGATGATGTATATACGTTCTACAATGGATACGTGAAACGAGTTGGTTTTGGAATCACAACAGTGTGTAGCAGGGCCAAAAACAAAAAATAACTTTGCTTCAAGCACCTGGCGTGTTGGAGGCAAGGAAAATCTAGAAAAACAGAGAAGAGTGAATCATAGGGATACTAGGAAAGTTGATTGTATGGCATCCATAAAAGCAAGACTGAATGCTACAAGTGGTAAGTGGATATTGGATGAGGTTTCTCTAGAACATAACCATGGGATGTCCATAACATCAACTGGTTATCTATGTTCGCATAGGAGGATCAGCACACAAGAGAAGGCAGAGATCAGCAATTTACATGCCGTGAATGTTCCGACGACTCAGATATACTCTTCCATAGCAAGGAGAAAAGGGGGCAGAAGACAATTGGATTTCACCGAGAAGGATGCTCATAACTTCATTTGTTGCAAACGTTAGTCTAAGCTGAAAGAAGGAGATGCTCAGTCGATGGTAATTCATTTCGCCGAAATGCAACTCAGAAATCTTAATTTCTTCTATACCTTAGACCTCAATGATAATGGTCATCTGGGTCTGTCTTCTGGATTCATCCAAGGTCAAGATTGGCATGCACATACTTCGGTGATGTTCTAAGCTTTGACTCAACCTACTTGATAAACAGATATCAAATGCCTTTTTGTCCATTCGTCGGGGTCAACCATCATGGACAGTCCACCTTGCTTGGTTGCACATTGTTGTCTAATAAGAGTACTGAGACATATAAATGGGTTTTTCAGGCATGGCTGGATGCAAATGGTGGTCAAGCACCTATTGCCATAATAACTGACCAAGATAAGGCAATTGAGGCTGCTGTCAAAGAAGTTTTTCCTAATACACGACATCGATTTGTCTTTGGTATATTGAAGAAGATACCTGAAAATATTGGCCACATTTGCACGGCAAATTCCAAGTTTATGGTTGATTTCGATGAGGCGATATATGATTCATTGACCATATAGTCATTCGAGGAAAGGTGGGCACATGTTATGGAGAATATAAAGAATGCAAGTCTATAGATTGGTTCAATGTCCTTTACGAATATCGGGATAAATGGGTCCAAGTTTACCTAAAGGATACATTCTTCGCAGGTTTGTATGTCATTGTCTTTGGTTCATGTTCGCGTTCAACGCTTGTTATTGTTGACAAAATTATGAACAGGGATGTCATCTTCACAAAGAAGCGAGGGCATAAATCACTTCTTTGATGGGTTTATAAATTCGAAGACTACACTAACGGAGTTCATAGGTAAGTACGAAGATGCCTTGGAAAAAAGATACGAGGCCGAAAATAAGGAAGATAATAGGACGTTGCAAATGATTGCTTTCCTAAAGACATCATCACCTTTTGAGAGACAAGCTGCAGGAAGGTATACAAGGCACATTTTCAAAAAATTTCAGAATGAGATCCTTGAAATGGCTGCATTAAATACTAAATTGATCAAGGAAGCTGGAAACTGTTGTGTATATTCTGTAAAGTCGTACGAAAGGATTGAAGTCGATGGAATCGGCAAGGAGATGATCAAAGATTATATCGTGTCATACGATAGAAATATTGAGGATGTCCAATGCTAGTGCCGATCCTTTCAGTTCAAGGGGTACCTGTGTAGGCATGCCTTGTTGGTTCTTCATCAAAGTGACGTATTTCGTTTACCATGTAAATACTTCTTGAAGAGATGGTGCAAGGACATGAAATACCAATTCGACGAATTCAACTGCAATACTGAAGGTTATGATAAAAGCACACGAAAATCACGGTACGCAGTGATAATTTTTTAATTGAAATGTCTTCATATATGTTTTCGTTAATATTATGTTATTGATTGTAGATATAGTTTGCTGAGTCATCGGATGATGAAGCTCGCAGAGATAGCCTCCATGTCTGAAGATGCATTTAATGTAGTGATGGATGATCTAACACCTATATTCAAAATTGACGTGGATGCCAACTGCGCAGCTAAGCCAGGTACAGAGCTTGTAATTCAAGATCCTGAACAAATTAGGACGAAAGGTCGCCCAAGAGAGAACAGATTAAAGAGTGGAGTCGAGAAGAAGTCAAAAAGATCAAGGAAAAATCTGGTCAAGGAAAGAGCTGCTTCAAGCAACAGGCATACTTGTATGCAGTCAATTAATACCGGAGAGGACAAGGAAAGAATTGTACCACCTTCCAAAAATTTGATGGATGAATTTGATGCTTATGTATTGAGTCAACTTACACAGGAGCATATATAAACACGGGTGTCATAACTTTCTAACTATGGTGTCTTGGTCGCAAATGAAGTGCTTTCTAACTAGGATGTCTTTTTCAGTCAAATGAAGTGCTTTTAGCGCGATGACACCCCAGCTCTGGGCTAACGACTCCCTAGCTCTAGCGCAGCAACACCCGAAAGGTGAAATCCTACGACATCCCAGTGCTCACGAAAGGATACGGAAGCTTTTAGCGCGACGACACCCCAGCCTGGGCTAATGACTCCCTAGCTCTACCGCGGCGATACCCGAAAGGTGAAATCCTACGACATCCCAGTGCTCATGATAGGACACCGAAGCTTTTAGTGCGACGACACCCCAGCCTGGGCTAACGACTCCCTAGCTCTAGTACGGCGACACCCGAAAGGCGAAATCCTATGACATCCTAGTACTCACGAAAGGACACGAAAGCATTTAGCGCGACGACACCCCAGCCTGGGCTAACGACTCCCTAGCTCTAGCGCGGCGACACCCGAAAGGCGAAATCCTACGACATCCCAGTGCTCATGAAATGACACCGAAGCTTTTAGCGCGAGGACACCCCAGCCTGGGCTAACGACTCCCTAGCTCTAGCGCGGCAACACCCGAAAGGCAAAATCCTACGACATCCCAGTGCTCACGAAAGGACACGGAAGCTTTTAGCGCGATGACACCCCAGCCTGGGCTAACGACTCCCTAGCTCTACCGCGGCGACACCCGAAAGACAAAATCCTAAGACATCCCAGTACTCACAAAGGACGCCGAAGCTTTTAGCGCGACGACACCCCAGCCTGGGCTAACGACTCCCTAGCTCTACCGCGGTGACACCCGAAAGGCGAAATCCAACGACATCCCAGTACTCACGAAAGGACACCAAAGCTTTTAGCGTGATGACACCCCAGCCTGGGCTAACGACTCCCTAGCTCTAGCGCGGCGACACCCGAAAGGCGAAATCCTACGACATCCCAGTACTCACGAAAGTACACGGAAGCTTTTAGCGCACGACACCCCAGCCTGGGCTAACGACTCCCTAGCTCTAGCACGGCGACACCCGAAAGGCGAAATCCTACGACATTCTAGTGCTCACGAAAGGACACGGAAGCTTTTAGCGCAACGACACCCCAGCCTGGGCTAATGACTCCCTAGCTCTAGCGCGGCGACACCCGAAAGGCAAAATCCTACGACATTCCAGTGCTCACGAAAGGACATGGGAGCTTTTAGCGCAACGACACCCCAGCCTGGGCTAACGACTCCCTAGCTCTACCGCGGCGATACCCAAAAGGCAAAATCCTACGACATCCCAGTACTCACGAAAGGACACCGAAGCTTTTAGCGCGACGACACCCCAGCCTGGGCTAACAACTCCCTAGCTCTACCGCGGTGACACCTAAAAGGCGAAATCCTACGACATCCCAGTAGTAATGAAAAGACACGAAAGCTTTTAGCACGACGACACCTCAGCTCTGGACTAACGACTCCCTAGCTCTAGCGCGGCGACACCCAAAAGGTGAAATCCTACGACATCCCGTGCTCATGAAAGGACACAAAAGCTTTTAGCGCGACGACACCCCAGCCTGGACTAACGACTCCCTAGCTCTACCGTGGCGACACCTGAAAGGCGAAATCCTATGACATCCCAGTACTCACGAAAGGACACTGAAGCTTTTAGCGCAACGACACCCCAGTCTGGGCTAACGACTCCCTAGCTCTACCACGGCGACACCCGAAAGGCGAAATCCTACGACATCCCAGTAGTAACGAAAATACACTAAAGCTTTTAGCGCGATGATACCCCAGTTCTGGGCTAATGACTCCTTAGCTCTAGCGCAGCGACACTCGAAAGGCGAAATCCTACGACATCCCAGTACTCACGAAAGACACGGAAGCTTTTAGTGCGACGACACCCCAGCCTGAGCTAACGACTCTCTAGCTCTACCGTGGCGACACCCAAAAGGCAAAATCCTACGACATCCCAGTGCTCAATTTACGACACTCTAGTGTTCAATTTACGACATCATATATGAAAACTTAAGAAATTGTGAAGTAGAAAAGGCAAAAATATGAATAAATCGAGGACTCCCCTGCTCTCAATATAAAATTTATGCATTTGCATTAAATATGAATCATTGTTAATATGAATAAATTACATTCAATTTTCATTCAAAGAAGAATTAAAAAATTAAGAACATTTTTCGACATTGTCGCTGATCTTTTTGTTCAGGCCCTCTCTTAATATTGTTGCAGCTAATTATCACCGATAATCTCTGACTTCCTCATCCGTGAAATCCATCTTCATATCAGGATTGTCTTATTGAGCAAGACATTCCATGTATCTCAGACAGTATAGCCTGCAATCCAGCGATCCAGTCGGTTGGCTTGGGCAATCCGAAATCTCTTCCATCGGTCAAGTCATCGCTTCCTTCTTATCGCAGTAGATATGGAATATGCGGCCAAGAATTGTATGCCATTTCTTTGCATTGGCCTTGTACTTGGGGTTGCGTTTCATTGAATTCAGTTGCATGAACACCTTTCTTTCTATGTCGACAGAAACCAAATGCCAGTGCGAGTTATCGGAGTTTATTATGGTGAAAAGAAACCGAAATTGGGCCTTATCTTCATCGGATACATTATCAAATATCGAGGCCCCTGATGTTCCAGCAAGTTCATGAGCAGGTGATGAAGAAGTCAGACACAGAGCGGATACGAAAACTGATGCAAATATGCACTTATGGTATCGGTCTGGATGCTCTATCTAGTTGCGTATCAAAAACTCCTAGCCGGCATCAATTATCTGCTAATGCAATGTAAACCGATTAATATAATTCTAAAATCAACAACTAGAACATGTTTCTTGATATACTTACATCATATATTATCATTTCATTGTTAATGAGATCTTGAAGATTTTTTCTTGTTACAACGCCAAAAAACATATTGATGTAGACGATCTCGTCGGTTTGTCGTTCGCTCAAAAAATTTTTAATAATAATTTGGTCATCTTCGACCGTTGTGTTGGGCTTTGACGTGCCCACTGTCTTCGCCGACTTTTTAGGACGGGTTGTCTTATAACAATCTCCGATGACCTTGGATGCCTTACGCTTCCTCAGCTCTTTTTAACCCTCCTAACAAGCGAAGGCACTCCAACAATTTCTATGTCCATATCATCACCCTTTGGCGCAGGGGTGCCAAGTTTATTATCGGATTTGGACTCCTCTTTATTTTCATTCCCATGCTCTGTTTTATCATCCAATGAATCCCCCTCCAATCTCTTCTCCTCTGCTTTTGCATTCTCCATCTCAGTTGGACACTCGGATGAATGATCCTCCTCCATCTTCTTCTTCTCACTATTTCCATTACCAGGCTCGCGGAGGACCAACTCCAGGGAATGCCCCTTCTCTGTTTTCCGTCTCCCTTGTCCTCCTCATTTCTTGCATTACTTTCCTTTCTAAGCAGTGAACTGAGGAGGCTCTCAGCAATGGACAGCCTATGCCTGACATCGTCGAGTTGATCCTTAATGCACTTCAATTCAGTCCTCAACTTAGCACATCCTGCGTAGCTATCTATTGGTTGAGGGGCGCAGCTATCTGTTGGTTTAGGGGATGCTGCTGTCTGCTGAGTGAGAAGCCAGCGCTCTTCTGACAGTGGTACAGTAGCTCCCTCCATCTACAACGCAAGATGATAACAAATTAATATTAAGTAAAAATATTGACACATTAAGTTAAAAAATATGGTCAGAGCAATGGAGCAATGTACTAGCTTACCAAGTCGTCAGGCTGCAAGTCGGCAACCCAAACTGACTGGATCTTCATTTGGCAGTCATACCACTTCAACAGCCAAGGCAGTTTATCAGGATATGCTGGTGCTTGCATTGATGTATGCTTGAGGAACCATGCCTGAATATGATATTTTTGGATATTAAATAATGTAATATTAACAAAGAAATTATACTAAGAACACTATTTTGCATCTCAATAATCCTTACCACCAGTGCTGCCGAGCATCCGAACAGGGTAGGCTGCCTCCTAACTTTTTTTGCATTCTTTGAGTAGACCGGCTCCTCGGAATGCAAGCAAGCAGCTATTTCTGAGAGAGCCAGAACAATCAACTCCTCCAATGCCGAAGCCCAGTCGATGCTATCCAGTTGACTTAAGTCATCCAAGTGCTGTATGAGATACCGTGGACATCTCTGATTAGACTTTGGAGCCAAAAACATGGCCAACATGTAGGCGATCCAAAGTCAGATGGTGTCCTCGACATCCTCATGTGCCTTAGATGATCGGAGTTGAAATATTAACTTCTCCAAACCTTCTTGATGAAGATCTAAACCCTGACCAAAACGTCTGAACAACCTTTCGTTGAACAATTGGCTGGACATGTCGATCTTCTTCCCATGAGCTGGAAGACACAGAATGAGTGCAACTTCGTCGACACTGAATAAAACTGGCTTTCCACAGAAAATGAACTCATCGCCTCCATTGTGACATCTTATGATGTTTGCTAGTAGTCGCCCGTCGACTGTGAACGTCTGCATGTCGACGAAGGCACTAAATGGGGTCATTCGAATAAGTTTTGCATGCCGTCTAGTGAATCCCATCCTCCAAACCTTCTGAACGTATACGAACGGCCTGCAACTATTCTTAAATAGCTGGGAAGCCTTCACTGAGGGGACTGGAACAATTTTCATGTCAACTGAAACAGAGGGTAAGACATAAGACATACTTGTCATGAAATTTTAAGAGAGGATGTCATAATATTTTAACATAGTGATAAACATACTTGAAGGAGCCGCATCCTCATTCGAATAAAGAACGATGTCCTTGCATTGTTCCACCATTTTCTCCGTCTGGTTCTTCCTTATTTGCGGTCTTCGTCCACAAACGAAAGCACTCATCTTCATGAATGAAGTAGATGGAAGAAAGAACTATGGAAGAAATTTAGGACACCAGTGGCTTCTCGGGTAAGAAACGAAGGATGGCTTCTCGAGCAACAGACGAAGGACCTTTAGGGTTTATGCCGACCTCAACGAAATACGAAAGGACACCAGAATCACCACGATCACATCACACTGACACGCAAACCCATAGGAACTGGCCACGTTTTGTAACTTTTCTCGAAAAGATAGCATAGCTGAGTTACTAGGGTGTCGTCGAATTACTACTAGGGTGACGTCAAAATTCTCGCCTTGTTCAAATATATCGTAGTGGTGTCATAAGTTAATAACAAGGGTGTCGTAAAGTTTTAACTGGGGTGTGATATCATTGGTGCTAGGGTGTCGTGAGGTTTCAACTAGGGTGTCGCGAAGGATTTTTAGCCGAATTCCTCCTGGGGTGTTGCGGGGATTCTCTCCGTGGTCAGTTTTAAGCATGGGTGTCGTTGCCTTAAAGCTAGGGTGTCGTGAGATTTCAACTGGGGTGTCGCGAAAGATTTTCGGCCGAATTCAATCAGGGGTATCGCGGGGATTCTCTTAGTGGTTAGTTTTAAGCATGGGTGTCATCGTCTTAAAGCTAGGGTATCGTGAGATTTCAACTGGGGTGTCGCGAAGGATTTTCGGCCGAATTCGACCAGGGGTGTGCGGGGATTCTCTCCGTGGTCAGTTTTAAGCACGGGTGTCATCGCCTTAAAGCTAGAGTATCGTGATATTTCAACTGAGGTGTTGTGAAGGATTTTCGGCCGAATTTGACCAGGGTGTCGCGGGGATTCTCTCCATGGTCAGTTTTAAGTACGGGTGTCATCGCCTTAAAGCTAGGGTGTCGTGAGATTTCAACTGGGGTGTCGCAAAGGATTTTCGGCCGAATTTGAACTAGGGTGTCGCGAAGGATTTTTGGCCGAATTTGAACTAGGGTGTCGCGGGGATTCTCTTCGTTATCAGTTTTAAGCATGGGTGTCGTCGCCTTAAAGTTAAGGTGTCGTGAGATTTCAACTGGGGTGTCGCGAAGGATTTTCAGCCAAATTCCACTAGGGGTGTCACGGGGATTCTCTCCATTGTCAGTTTTAAGCACGGGTATCGCAGCATTAGTACTAGGGTGTCACAGTATTTGGCTTCCCCACACTCTCTTCAGTAATGGTTTTTGTTCCCGAGGGGGGCGAATTCCTCCTGGGGTATTTACTGCCATTCGCTCTTATCATGTTGAAACCCACGACACCCTAGTTCAAAACCTATGACACCCTAGTTTAAAACATTAAGACAAAGCATTAGCTCAAAACCTATGACACCCTAGTTGAAAACCCATGACATCCTAGTTCAAAACCCACGATACCCTAGTTCAAAACGTTAAGACAAAGCAGCATTAGTTCAAAACCCATGACACCCTTACTGAAAACCCACGACACCCTAGTTCAAAACCCATGACACCATAGTTCAAAACGTTAAGACAAAGCATTAGTTCAAAACCCACGACACCCTAGTTGAAAACCCACGATACTCTAGTTCAAAACCCACGACACCCTAGTTCAAAACCCATGACACCCTAGTTCAAAACCCACGACACCCTAGTTTTTTATCGTCAAGCTCATAAACCACAACAACCTCATGACGAAAGAATGTTTCGTGCTGCGGACGACATTTCCTCCAGAAGTTTTTATACAAAGACTCCAGTAGCTAGGTATTCTAGCCTCGAAGCTGAAATATTTTCTTTCGACCGGACTCTCAGAGCGAGGGCGTAGGATCATGCTCAAAGCCTTGGATTGATTCCTTAGCATCCGAAAGCCAGAGCTAGGGGGAAGAAAGAGTTTTTTTGCACAGATGAAATCCAAGAAAAAATGGCGGTAGAAGTAGGCTGGAGGGAAAGGGTATTTTCGTCTGCACGCTAATTTTAAAAAAAAAGCGAAGCACTTTAAATGGCCATCACGTTCAGAACATAACATCGTAGCAGAGCCATACCGTCTGGTACGTCATCCACGTAGGATCCACGTGGACCAATCAGAAGAGGCAGTGCAGCCCACGTAGGCCTTGCTGCATCGGGGGCGGTGTACAAAGACTTTTCCTGTGAATAATCTGTTTCAGTCTACCGTGGGCCGGGTCGACCCAAAGGATGCGGGCCAACCATAACATCAGACGTAACTTGAACCAATAATCTGCTGCCACAAGGGCAATGAAGGAAGCATGGAGCGGCCGGTGGTGATATGCTCGCGTGGGATGACAAGCCCCGGGAAGACAACCCACGTGACCATGGTTTGCATGAATCATCCGATTCGATCCTCTCGAGGGCTCACACGGACCACACGTGCCATGCCCGCCTTCACCTGTTCTACACGCATGTTGAATGGTAACGGCAATTTTTCGTGCATCCCACCCATGTGCTCCATTTTATCATCATCATCAATATAATTTATTACATGCTTATTGATATGGCTGATCCAACACCGTTAGAGTAAACAGTGAAGGAAACTGATGGAGCTCCGTCTCGGTCCCGAGATTCCCTCGGCCTCCGGGGTTCCCTCACCCTCAGCTTCGAACCCGGCACCCTCTCGGCCTTGAGCCTCCACCTCGGCCTCGGCCTCAGCTCCAGTCGCCTCGGCTCCAGCCGGCCTCAGTCCCATTCGGCCTTGGTTCCAATCAGCCTCGGTCCTAGTCGGCCTCGGCTCCAGTTGGCCTCGGTTCCAGTCGGCCTCAGTCCCACTCGGCCTCGGCTCCAGTCAGCTTCGGCCTTGGCCTTGGCCTCGGCCTCGGTCGGCTTCGGCTCTGGTCGGCCTGGGTCCCCCTCGGCCCTAGTTGGCCTCGGCTCCAGTCGGCCTCGGTCTCAGTTGGCCTCGGCTCCAGTCGGCCTCGGTCCCCCTCGGCCCCAGTCGGCCTCGGTCCCAGTCGGCCTCGGCTCCGATCGGCCTCGGTCCTCCTCGGCCCTGGTCGGCCTCGGCTCCAGTCGGCCTCGGCCCTAGTCGGCCTTGGTCCCAATCGGCCTCGGCTCCAGTCGGCCTCGGCCTCAGTCGGCCTCATACGGCCTCAGCCTCGGCTCTTCCACTCGGCCTCAGCCTCAGCTCCCAGCACCGAGCTCCCCTCGGCACTCGGCTGCCCCCTCGGCCTCGAACCTCCGCGGTCCCCTCGGCCTCGGTCCTCCGTAGCCCTCTCGGCCTTGGACTTCCAAGTTTCCCCTCAATGTGACCCCCCAGTCCTTGGCAACCACCACGTGGGCCATTATCTCCCCACAACTGCCACATACCGCAGTAGTCTCTGGTAACCACCACGTGGCCCACTAGCTCTCGACGATCGCGGATGATAGGATGCTACGAATGTGGCCGGACTCACTATCGCCTGTACGGCCACTACTTCTTGGAAGCATACAAAAAGGGGACTTCGGAATAGGTATAAAAAGGGTAAGAGGGACCCGACCAGGTAACAGAGAACTCATTATACTCTTAAACGCTCATTCTTGGTAATAAAGAGCACGACTCTAAGCCTCTCTCTTCTTCTCTCTTTCGAGCTTCCTCAAGCTTACGGCTGTTGCCCAAAGCACTGACTTGAGCGTCGGAGGGTCCCCACCGGAATCTCCGACCCGCGAGACTTGTTTTCAGGCCCACAGGCACAAGAAGCTCGCCGGAGGGTTTCAGGCTCACTGGAGGAGGCGACCGAATGCTCGTAGATGTTCGAGGACGGTGATTTGGTGCCAACAGATTAGTGCGCCAGGTAGGAGGGTCAGCGATGCTGGTTTGCATATCCTCATCCCTTTTTTTATCAAAATGGTGGATCATGAAGATGGTGATGACAAGAATCCGTGAAGCTTTCACCAGTTACGCTGGGGGGCACTTTCAACAAGCTGAGCAAAAGCTTCGGAGGCAACATCTCATGACTGCGCAACAGCGAGCAAAAGCTTCCACTCGCTCTTTGGTCACTACTCAGGCCAGCCATCCTTCATTCTGCCGAGAATCTCCCCAGCAAGAGGTCCACCATCATCAAGCTCATCAGCGACTTAAAGCTCAGAGAGCCATCACTCGCCGCCAAAGCAGCCTTCTCTCCTACGGACGGCGATGAAGAGGAAGGCCCAAGTAAGGGCAGCGATACCTCCACTCCAACCAACTTGATTCCCTGGGGGGTAGACCACCAACGGGCGAAAGTGCTCAAGTCCATAGAAGGAAAATAGGGGTGCCACAAGAGCTAAGTACGCTGCACTTAAGACATTATTTCTTTCATTGATACTTAAAAATGTCATGCAGGGAAGACCGACTCTGCATCGGCATTCAAGACCAACCTCACGTTAGCGTTTCAAAAGCCCGATGTACCATCGGTACTCAAGCCCGACTCCGATCGGCACTCAAATCCTGATGTACCATTGGCACCGAAGACCGGTGTACCATCGGATCCAAAAAGCCCGATGCACCATCGACACTCAAGCCTGACTCCGGTCGGCACTCAAAGCTTGATGTACCATTGGCACTTAAGCCCGAGGCTAGCTCAGTACCAAAGGCCAAAGACTGACTCCAACATCGGCAACAAAGATCGTCAGCAAAAAGAAAAAGGCACCTGAGCCTGGTCCAAGCACCCTCAGGTCACCCTCTGGGGTTAAAGGCACCTGAGCCTGGTCTAAGCACCCTCAGGTCACCCTCCGGGGTTAAAAGGCACCTGAGCCTGGTCTAAGCACCCTCAGATCACCCTCCGGGGTTAAAAGACACCTGACGACTCTCAACTCTCATATCACCCTTCGGGGTTAAAAAGGCACCTGATGACTCTCAACTCTTAGGTCACCCTTCGGGGTTAAAAAGGCACCTGACGACTCTCAACTTTTAGGTCACCCTTCGGGGTTAAAAAGGAACCTGATGACTCTCAACTCTCAGGTCACCCTCCTAGGTTAAAGGCTCCCGAGTATGGTCCCATCCCGGCAACTCTCGGGTCACCCTCCGGGATTCAAAAGGCTCTCAATGGCCTCAACTTTGCCTCAGCGGCTTCGTCACAGCCTCAACGGCTTCATTTTAGCCTCAGCAGCTTCAACTCTGTATCAGCGGCCAACGGCCAATCGGATAATACCTTTGTTTAAATTATACTCTTGCAATATATTGCTGGTTACTTTCAGCCATCAAGAAGCCCCAAGACAACTCACAGCTGGGAGAGGCCAACTCCCCAGTTCATAGTTGAAGTTGATATGAAAGGGCAGGCGTGAAGGGTGACTTCGGCCTCCGAGGTCCCTTCGGTCTCTGGGGTCCCCTCGCCCTCGGCTTCGGACCTAGCACCCCCTCGGCCTCGAGCTTCCACCTCGGCTCGGCCTCGGGCTTCCGCCTCAGCCTCAAGCAGAAGGCCTCGGCCTCAGGCTTCCGCCTCGGCCTCGGCCATGCACGCCCCCCGACTGCTCCCAAAGTTTCTTTTCATTAGTATCTGAATGCATTACAGAAAACCGACAAAATTAACCTTTCAAAAGGCTCTCAACGGTCCTGTGATCATAAGGTCACCCCCGGCCGGCCGCAAAACCCTTATGGCGGTTCAAGACCTATGGTTCCAGCAGCCTCGAGTCATACTTGGGCTGGCCACAAAACCCCTGAGGCGGTTCCGAAGGAGCTCGACAGCATCGCGGCTAATGAGACACCACTCGGTCTGGCTAGCATACACCCCGAGTTGATTCAAGTCCCTAACAGCCTATACCCGCTCGAGTTACGTCCCGAACCAACACATAAACACTTAAGGCAATTTTATTTTAGCCCCCGTGGCTCTATTTCTGCTTCGGCAATTTTATTTCAACCTCAATGACTTTATCTCTGCCTCCGCAGCATTATTGCAGCCTCAACGGCTCTCTCTGCCTCATCGGCATTATTACAGCCTCAACGGCTCTCTGCCTTAGTGGAATCATTGCAGCTTCAATGGCTTTGTCTTTGCTTCAGCGGTATCATTACGGCCTCATCAGCTCTTTCTATCTCAGCGGTATGTTGACGTGCACCCACATCCAAACTTCATGTTAGAAGTTGAAGACCCAAAGTCAACTCACAGTTGGAAGAAACCAACTCTCCATCTCATAGATGACATATATCGACTTCCATACTCTGCATCGAGAGAGGATTGCTGGCTACCCTTAGCTAGCCAACGAGCGGACAAAAATTATTCAAAGCAAGGCAAAAGGAAAAAGATCTCTCCACTAGGAAGGAATCAAAACTGAAGCAAGCATGAAAGGACAAGAGTAAAGATGAAGAGCTCTACACTCTTTTCGCTTAGCTGATGTACGATACACAAGCTCAAGGAGTGTGGGGGGCATCTGATATGGCTGATCCAATGCCGTTAGAGTAAACCGTGAAGGAAACTGACGGAGCCCCGTCTCGGTCCCGCAGGGTGACTTCGGCCTCCAAGGTCCCTTTGGTCTCCAGGGTCCCCTTACCCTCGGCTTCGAACCTGGCACCCCCTCGGCCTCGGCCTCAGCTCCAGTCAGCCTTGGCTCCAGTCGGCCTCGATCCCAGTCGGCCTCGGCTCTAGTCGGCCTCGATTCCACTCGGCCTCAGTTCCAGTCGGCCTCAGCCTCGACCTCAATCGGCCTTGGCCCTAATCGGCCTCGGCTCCAGTCGGCCTCAGTCCCAGTCGGTCTCGGTCCCACTCGGCCTCAGCTTCCATCAGCCTCGGCTCCGGTCGGCCTCGGTCCCCCTCGGCCCCAGTCAGCCTCGGCTCCGATCAGCCTCGGTCTCAATCAGCCTCGGCTCCGATCGGCCTCGATCCCAATCGGCATCGGCTCCAGTCGGCCTCGATCCTAGTCGGCCTCGGCTCCGATCGGCCCCAATCGGCCTCGGTCCTAGTCGGCCTCGGCCCCAGTCAGCCTCGGCCTTGGCTCTTCCGCTCGGCCTCGGCCTCAGCTCCCAGCACCGAGCTCCCCTCGGCACTCGGCTGTCCCCTCGGCCTCGCACGGCCTCGGCCTCAAACCTCTGCGGTGTCCTCGGCCTCGGTCCTCCGCAACCCCCTCGGCCTCGGACTTCCAAGTTTCCCCTCGGTGTGGCCCCCCAGTCCTTGGCAACCGCCACATGGGCCACTATCTCCCCGCAACTGCCACATACCGTAGTAGTCTCTGATAACCGCCACGTGGCCCACTAGCTTCCGACGATCGCGGATGATGGGATGCTACGAACGTGGCCGAGCCCACTATCGCCTGTACGACCACTACTTCCTGGAAGCATACAAAAAGGGGACTTCGGAATAGGTATAAAAAGGGTAAGAGGGACCCCGACCAGGTAACAGAGAACTCATTACACTCTTAAACGCTCATTCTTGCTGACAGAGAGCACGACTCTAAGCCTCTCTCTTCTTCTCTCTTTCGAGCTTCCTCAAGCTCACGGTTGTTGCCCAGAGCACTAACTTGAGCGTCGAAGGGTTCCCACCGGAATCTCTGGCCCCCGGGACTTGTTTGCAGGCCCACATGCACAAGAAGCTCGTCGAAGGATCTCGGGTTCGCTGGAGGAGGCGACCGGACGCTCGTGAAAGTTCGAGGACGGTGATTTGGCGCCAACACTTATAATTCAAGTTCCCTTGTTATTCATTAATTTTTTTTCAAAATTTTAAGTTAAATAATTTTATTTCATTAACAGAATCAATAGGTTTAGAGCATTACAAATGATAGTAGAGCAGTCCGAGTATGCAAAAGTTGATGAGCATAATGAAAGAATTACCCATAGAACGACGGTAAAGTTTGGTCATAGCATGAAGTTAATCTTGCATTACTTGGCTCGAAAATAGATTTTGCCTAGTTTATGGCGTGCAACATTGTGATGCCCTAAATTTAATTCTATATTGAATGAAAAAATAGTTGAATCCTAACATAATGTGAAACATCCTTGTAACATTTAGTTCAAAAATAATTGGTTAGTTAGTTCTTCAATATATAATTGCCTTTATGTAAGTATAATATTTATTTATAGGATAAAACTTGGTTACATTTCGTTTTGTGTTTGAGATCAAGTTTTTTACTTGCTTAACAAGATGATGAAGCGTAAGTTGTGAATGCATCAGTTGAATCTCAAGGATCTCGCTATTTTTTTGATAAATTTTATACATTGTTACCGTTGTGAAGAAGAATGGCAGTACAAGAGCACATCATCCATGATGATGCTTGATGAGGGGTAAAATTATCATTGCATTATTGACCGCTCACATTGGCGATGGGGTCGCACCCAATCCAAACGCCCTGCTTGCCAGCTGGCCAGCTGGTGCAACATTCTAGCGACAAGATCAAATCATATTTGGTAAAGTTGGGTCAACCCGATAACCCAAGCTATTTTCATACCTCGGCCAACCGAGCCAAGCCATACCTTGGCAAACCGAGCCTTTCCATACTTCGGCGGACCAGGCCGTTCTCTGTGCCTCGGCCTGGCCAAGGCACTCAGGCACCTACCTCTGCAGAACCATGATGACCGAACCACAACATTCAAAATACCTCTACGGAATTCGGCGCATAAGGATTTGAATCAACTATAACTGAATAAGATTCCAGGCGGCGAATCATGCCTAGAGATGGCCTAGGACCCGCAAGAGTGGCCTAGGTCCATGTGATCATTAAACCTCATGGCACCAACTAGCTCTCCCAGCCGTCGATCCTCTAACTGACAAAATACGGATCCCGCTGGCCTCATAACAAACTTGATTCAAATCCTAATAGTTTTCAGACCTCATCCAGAGCACATCCAAGGAATCAGGTGATCGCGTATAAATACCACCACCCTCAAGCCTTTCAGATATGGCCATTCTACGTCCATTTTTTAACACAGTTCTTACACTGGCTCTCATTCTCTATTGAAGCTCCCCTCCTGAGCTCGAAGCTCTGGCCAAAAAAGGGGAACTCCTCTGTGAGAGTCTTCTCCACACATCTTCTTGCTGTGAATCTCCACTGACTTGGGCGTCGGAGGGTCCTCCGCAGAGGGCAACCCCCACAGCACCCTCTGCATGCAAACTATCTTGCAGGTTCCACCTCGAAGCAGCGAGATCGGCATCCGAATCAGGAGCTAGAGGCGCACCCGAGTCAGAGAATGGATTTCTGCAGCAATAGATTGGTGCTAGAGGAAGGGTCTCAAGTCCCATAAACTTGTGATCCAGGAGACAAGACTCGAACTAGAGAAAGCATCCTCTAATGGCCAATCGAAAGAGAGTTACATCTGAAGCTCAAGATCAGGCTGCCTCTCAAAGGCCTGATCTGATCAGCGGTGCAGCACCTCCACTACCACTGCCAGCTGAAACTCCTTCACAACCGGCAACGACGGTAACCCTGGACCAGTTCGCCACTCTGGTTCAGCAGGTCCAAGCTTTGACCCAGTCCGTCCAGGGATTCCAGGCAATCCCTGGAGCTACTGTCCCTGTTTCTCAGCCTCATGAGGAGCCGCTGCCCCTGCCTTGCCAGCGGTCTCTTCCTCTGACCCACCTGAGGTGACGGATCACGGTCATTGGCCCACAAAGACGAAGCCAGTGCTACGGTGAGCTGGAGGGAAGAGCCCGCTCAGGTTCAGGCGGGTTTGCTCCCCTTCCCCGGTGTCTTCCCTTGATTCGACACCGCTGCCATCTTCTCCTCGCCCGATCCCTCATACCACTTTGGATGAAAGGATCAGACAACAGATGCAGGAAATGTGGCAAGAATGGCGTCGGGAACTAGGCACCACCAAGCAAGCTCCTCCATCCCAGCCTAAGGCGAAGCGGGGCATCCCCTTCTCCGAGAGGATCATGGGGGGTATAATTTATTATTTGGAAGCCTCGGTTACAACCGAGTAGCATCTTAAGAAGCCTCGGTTACAACCGAGTAGCATCTTGGGAAGGCTCGGCAACACCGAGTAATTTATTATTTGAAGGCTCGGCAACATCGAGTAATTTATTATTTGAAGGCTCGGCAACATCGAGTAATTAATTATTTGGAAGCCTCGGTTACAACCGAGTAGCATCTTGGGAAGGCTCGGCGACACCGAGCAATTTATTATTTGGAAGCCTCGGTTACACAACATCGAGTGATATATTATTTGAAGGCTCAGCAACACCGAGTAATTTATTATTTGAAGGCTTGGCCACGCCATGTAATTTATTATTTGAAGGATGGAAAATCTATTCTTCGGACGTGGAACTCGAATGATCTCCGTGCATATCATCAATAAAAGTGCGCTCTTGCTAAACTCATTTTTTGTTCGCTAAATTAAATCTAGTTTTTGAAGGCCTACAAAATTCTTATAACTCTCCTTGAAAGCTACAATGAGAAGCAGGTCGTATAATCCTCGGTCGGGCCGAGCGGTCTCCGTACCTTGGTAGCACCAAGTAAATATAATCTCTACAAATCCTCGGCTGGACCGAGCGATCTCCGTACCTTGACAGCGCCAAGTAAAATATAACCTTGAAGGCTCGGCTATAACCGAGGAACAATCTCCGTACCTTGGCAGCGCCAAGTAAAATATAATTTTATAAATCCTCAGCAGGGCCGAGCGATCTCCGTACCTTGGCAGCGCCAAGTAAAATATAATCTTGAAGGCTCGGCTACAATCGAGTAACGATCTTCGTACTTTGGCAGCACCAAGTAAAATATAATCTTGAAGGCTCGGCTAGTAACGATCTCCATACCTTGGCAGCGCAAAGTAATTTATTATTTGAAGGCTCAGCAACACCGAGTAATTTATTATGTGAAGGCTCATCAACACCGAGTAATTTATTATTTGAAGGCTCGACAACACCGAGTAATTTATTATTTGGAAGCCTCGGTTACAACCGAGTAGCATCTTGGGAAGGCTCGGCAACACCGAGTAATTTATTATTTGAAGGCTCGGCGACACCGAGTAATTTATTATTTGGAAGCCCCGGTTACAACCGAGTAGCATCTTGGGAAGCGTCGGCTACAACCGAGTGGCATATTTGGAAGCCTCGGTAGTAATTTATTATTTGAAGGCTCGGCAACACCGAGTAATTTATTATTTGGAAGCCTCGGTTACAACCGAGTAGATATTGGGAAGGCTCGACAACACCGAGTAATTTATTATTTGAAGGCTCGGCAACACCGAGTAATTAATTATTTGGAAGCCTCGGTTACAACCGAGTAGCATTTTGGGAAGGCTCGGCAACACTGAGTAATTTATTATTTGAAGGCTCGGTGACACCAAATTTATTATTTGAAAGCATCGGTTACAACCGAGTAACATCCTGGGAAGGCTCGGCAATACCGAGTGATATATTATTTGAAGGCTCGGCAACACCGAGTAATTTATTATTTGAAGGCCTAGCCATGCCAAGTAATTTATTATTTGAAGGATGGAAAATCTATTCCTCGCACGTGGAACTCGAATGATCTCCGTGCATATCATCAATAAAAGTACGCTCTTGCTAAACTCATTTTTTGTTCGCTAAATTAAATCTAGTTTTCGAAGGCTTGCAAAATTCTTATAACTCTCCTTGAAAGCTACAATGAGAAGCAGGTCGTATAATCCTCGGCTGGGCCGAGCGATCTCCATACCTTGGCAGCGCCAAGTAAAATATAACCTTGAAGGCTCGGCTACAACTGAGTAACGATCTTCGTACCTTGGTAGCGCCAAGTAAAATATAATCTTTATAAATCCTCAGCCGGGCTGAGCAATATCCGTACCTTGGCAGCGCCAAGTAAAATATAATCTTGAAGGCTCGGCTACAACCGATTAATGATCTCCGTACCTTGGCAGCACCAAGTAAAATATAATCTTGAAGGCTCGGCTACAACCGAGTAACGATCTCCATACCTTGGCAGCGCCAAGTAATTTATTATTTGAAGGCTCAACAACATCGAGTAATTTATTATTTGAAGGCTCGGCAACACCGAGTAATTTATTATTTGAAGGCTCGGCAACACCAAGTAATTTATTATTTGAAGGCTCGACAACACCGAGTAATTTATTATTTGGAAGCCTCGGTTACAACCGAGTAGCATCTTGGGAAGGCTCCGTATAATTTATTATTTAAAGGCTCGGCGATACCGAGTAATTTATTATTTGGAAGCCCCGGTTACAACCGAGTAGCATCTTGGGAAGCCTCGGCTACAACCGAGTGGCATATTTGGAAGCCTCGGTTACACCAAATAATTTATTATTTGAAGGCTCAGCAACACCGAGTAATTTATTATTTAGAAGCCTCGTTACAATCGAGTAGCATCTTGGGAAGGCTCGGTGACACCGAGTAATTTATTATTTGAAGGCTCAACAACACCGAGTAATTAATTATTTGGAAGCATCGGTTACAACCGAGTAGCATATTGGGAAGGCTCGGCAACACCAAGTAATTTATTATTTGAAGGCTCGGCGACACTGAGTAATTTATTATTTGGAAGCCTCAGTAACAACCGAGTAACATCCTGGGAAGGCTCGGCAACACAGAGTGATATATTATTTGAAGGCTCGGCAATACCGAGTAATTTATTATTTGAAGGCTTGGCCACGCCAAGTAATTTATTATTTGAAGGATGGAAAATCTATTCCTCGGACGTGGAAGGTTGAAAAATCTATTCCTCGAACGTGGAACTCGAATGATCTCCGTGCATATCATCAATAAAAGTATGCTCTTGCTAAACTCATTTTTTGTTTGCTAAATTAAATCTAGTTTTCGGAGGCCTGCAAAATTCTTATAACTCTCCTTGAAAGCTATAATGAGAAGCAGGTCGTATAATCCTTGGCCGGGCTGAGCGATCTCCATACCTTGGCAGCGCCAAGTAAAATATAATCTCTACAATCCTCGACTAGGCCGAGCGATCTCTGTACCTTGGCAGCACCAAGTAAAATATAATCTTTATAAATCCTCAGCCGAGCCGAGCGATCTCCGTACCTTGGCAGCGCCAAGTAAAATATAATCTTGAAGGCTCGGCTACAACCGAGTAACGATCTCCGTACCTTGGCAGCGCCAAGTAAAATATAATCTTGAAGGCTCGGCTACAACCGAGTAACGATCTCCATACCTTGCAGTGCCAAGTAATTTATTATTTGAAGGCTCAGCAACACCGAGTAATTTATTATTTGAAGGCTCGACAACACCGAGTAATTTATTATTTGAAGGCTTGGCAACACCGAGTAATTTATTATTTGAAAGCTCGGCAACACCGAGTAATTTATTATTTGGAAGCTTGGCGACACTGAGTAATTTATTATTTGGAAGCCTCGGTTACAATCGAGTAGCATCTTGGGAAGCCTTGGCTACAACCGAGTGGCATATTTGGAAGCCTCGGTTACACCGGGTAATTTATTATTTGAAGGCTTGGCAATACTGAGTAATTTATTATTTGGAAGCCTCGGTTACAACCGAGTAGTATCTTGGGAAGGCTAGGAAACACCGAGAAATTTATTATTGGAAGGCTCGGCAACACTGAGTAATTAATTATTTAGAAGCCTCGGTTACAACCGAGTAGCATCTTGGGAAGGCTCAGCAACACCGAGTAATTTATTATTTGAAGGCTAGGCGACACCGAGTAATTTATTATTTGGAAGCCTCGGTTACAACCGAGTAACATCCTGGTAAGGCTCGACAACACCAAGTGATATATTATTTGAAGGCTCGGCAACACCGAGTAATTTATTATTTGAAGGCTTGGCCACGCCAAATAATTTATTATTTGAAGGATGAAAAATCTATTCCTCAGACGTGGAACTCGAATGATCTCCGTGCATATCATCAATAAAAGTACGCTCTTGCTAAACTCATTTTTTGTTCGCTAAATTAAATCTAGTTTTCGAAGGCCTGCAAAATTCTTATAACTCTCCTTGAAAGCTACAATGAGAAGCAGGTCGTATAATCCTCGACCGGACTGAGCCATCTCCGTACCTTGGCAGCGCCAAGTAAAATATAATCTCTACAAATCCTCAGCTAGGCCGAGCGATCTCCGTACCTTGGCAGCGCCAAGTAAAATATAACCTTGAAGGCTCGGCTACAACCGAGTAACGATCTCTGTACCTTGGCAGCGCCAAGTAAAATATAATCTTTATAAATCCTTAGCCGGGCCGAGCGATCTTCGTACCTTGGCAGCGCCAAGTAAAATATAATCTTGAAGGCTCGGCTACAACCGAGTAACAATCTCCGTACCTTGGCAGCGCCAAGTAAAATATAATCTTGAAGGCTCGGCTACAACCGAGTAATGATCTCCATACCTTGGCAGCGCCAAGTAATTTATTATTTGAAGGCTCGGCAACACCGAGTAATTTATTACCTAAAGCCTTGACAACACCGAGTGATTTATTATTGGAAGCCTCGGCTACAACCGAGTGGCATATTTGGAAGCCTCGGCTACAACTGAGTGGCATATTTGGAAGCCTCGGTTACAACCGAGTAGCATCTTGGGAAGGCTCGGCAACACTGAGTAATTTATTATTTGAAGGCTCGGCAACACCGAGTGATATATTATTTGAGGCCTCGGTCAATCCGAGTGGGGATCTCCGTACCTTGGCAGCGCTAAGTAAAATATAATCTTTATAATCCTCGGCTAGGCCGAGCGATCTCCGTACCTTGGCAGCGCCAAGTAAAATATAATCTTTATAAGCGCCTTATTTTACTTCAGCAAAAGGGCCGCCCAGGCCTTTCTCTAACCTACACAGAGATAAACACTTCCTCTACAGAAGATCGAATGACATGTCCCCCAAATAAGTTTGCTCCAGAATTCTACTCCCTATATCCAAAATTACACTTCGAACTAGGGAGTGGGGGGCATGTGATGAGAGGTAAAATTGTTATTACATTATTAACCGCTCACATTGGCGATGGGGTCGCACCCAATCCAAACGCCTTGCTTGCCAGCTGGCCAGCTGGCGCAACGTTCTAGCGACAAGATCAAATCATCTTTGGAAAAGTTGGGTCAACCCGACAACCCAAGCTATTTTGCATACCTCGGCCAACCGAGTTAAGCCATACCTCGGCAAACCGAGCCTTTCCATACTTCGATGGACCAGGCCGTTCTCTGTGCCTTGACCCGGCCGAGGCATTCAGGCATCTACCTCTGCGGAACCATGATGACTGAACCACAGTGTTCAAAATACTTCTGCGGAATCCGGCACATAAGGATTTGAATCAACTATAATTGAATAAGATTTTAGGCGGCGAATCATGCCCATAGATGGCCTAGGACCCGCAAGAGAGGCCTAGGTCCATGTGATCATTAAACCTTATGGCACCAACTAGCTCTTCCAGCTGTCGATCCTCTAACTGACAAGATACGGATCCCGCTGGCCTCATAACAAACTTGATTCGAATCCTAACAGTTTTCAGACCTCATCCAGAGCACGTCCAAGGAATCAAGTGATCGCCTATAAATACCACCACCCTCAAGCCTTTTAGGTACGGCCATCTTACGCCCATTTTTTACACAGTTCTTATACTGGCTCTCATTCTCCATTGAAGCTCCCCCCTGAGCTCGAAGCTCTAGCCAAAAAAGGGGAACTCCTCTGTGAGAGTCTTCTCCACACATCTGCTTGCTGTGAATCTCCACTGACTTGAGCGTCGGAGGGTCCTCCGCAGAGGATAACCCCCACAGCACCCTCTGCGCGCGGACTATCTTATATGTTCCATCTCGAAGCAGCGGGATCGACGTCCGGATCAGGAGCCATAAGCGCACCCGAGTCGAAAAACGGATTTATGCAGCAACAATGCTATTGAATTAGGATTTAGAGAGATACTAATTTCCATCCAATAATGCTATTGAATTAGGATTTAGAGATATACTAATTTCCATCCAATAACGCGCGGGGCATGAACCACCCCTTATTTATTTTCGATCTCATTCGGAAGCTTTCCAAAACAACTAGTAAAATAAATTAACCAAAGAAGCTAGCTTCCATGCCTCAATCCAAAGAGTCGATTGATTCACCATGATTACTACTCACATTATGCATTGCCTATGTGCATTGGATGACATGGACCGTGCTGTGAAGCGATTCAAGTAGTGGGGGCTAACTCATGGAGAGTCCGGAGGGTGGCGAGGCCTCAATAGATTTTACAACGACGGCACCGTCGATGTGGACATGGAGATATATATCACTCGGAACTCGTGATCGCGTGAGGATGTGTAAACGGTCGGTCGCACTCGCACGGCCAATAAAATGTCGGGCTCACCTTTGTCGTCATTGCACGAACTCGGTGAAGGAGATTATTCAATTGTTTTCCACACAATTAAACTAAACTTGGTGGAAAATGAAGCATTTTATGACATCTCATGCAAGTCAGCCATAATACCATGTCTCAAACTAATTTACTCATGGGAAATAAATATGGTTGGTTGAAACAGACAAGTAAATACATGGAAACATGCGAGGCAACAAGCTTTTGACTGTAAAATGTACCCATAATATGAATGCAGAATGAAAACAATGAATGCTCTCCTATTTCAAATTTGGTGCATTCATACATAGTGGTGTCATGGAAGGATATATATATATATAACAGGGAACAAGCCTTTTCCTCAATGATATTAGCTACTCATAGCTCCAACACTTTAGTGAGGTAAAGTTAAACTAGGTATGATTAAAGAACTATACAACAAGTTGATACTTGCTAGCATGATAGTTCATAGCTCTCTTTTGCATGAAATTTGCCGAGAATGGTGTTAGATTGAAAACTCCTTTGTGTTTTTGCTCATGTCCAGATGAAAGTAGAGGTTCATTATAACTTGAGATGTGCATTACATAAACCAAGAGATTAGGGATCCTTTTTTTAACTTCTTAGCATCAACTAATAACGAATTAGAAAGTGACACATTTGAAAGCACATGAAAAATGGTCTTCATCAAGCTTATTTCTCTCTAAAATCAAACAAAAAATAAAAGTTAATACATTTATCTAATCTGATGTCTAAAAGAGATAAAGCACCGGTGATAAAATTTGGTGACATGAATAGCGCATTAATTACAATCAAGGGAGGAAGAAAATTATATCTTTGGAATTTGACTAATATAGTATTATTTATTGCAATGATATATCACAAAATAAAATAAATTAGCAATAAAACAACTATTACTTGGATAAAATTTTGAGGTGCATGTATTGTTAGAAAAAAAATTAAAAACAACCTTAGAAATTTTGAGCAAGCAAAATGACTTAAGAATCCCGGACAGAAGTAGTATTAGTGCTGACATGATAATTAATACCTACGTTAACATAACGAAGACGACGAGGATGCAAATGGTGACACTCCTCCATCAAATAAAGGCCAACAACTGCCCTATGGTAGCACTTACTATACACTCCCTCCATCAAATGTGAACAAAAGGAGATTATCTTACGGTTATCCGTTGAAATAGACGGAAGGTGGACATTTGTTTCTCTTACAATTTTTTGATCTATGATATTTGGGCTTTTTTTTGTCTACCTATGCGTAGCTGATCCGTTATATTTATCGGAAAGCCAATGCTATGGTAGACTGGGTTGCCTCTGTGGCTGCTCGTCATCTTGATTAGTGGGGTTGGTATGTTGATAATTTTTATTCTGTTATTTTACAGTAAATTATGTATTTTAATTTTTTAGATTTAATTTGCATCAGAATGATGTAATCATCGGTTTGAGGGGAAAAAAAAAAAAAAAAAAAAAAAGAAAGAAAGAAAGAATAAAATACCGGTCCAGCTCCGGGCTGCTTACCCCTAGACTCCACATTTGTCAGCGCTGAGACCGGGAAACGTCACCCAGAAGAAATGCGCCGAACTGGACGCGACATCTGGTTTCAAAAATATGCAGCGAAACGTGTTCCTTTCGCTTCTCGCGTTTCCTCTTTAAAGACGAGAGCGGTTGTTTGGGTGCCCCACTTTGCGAACCCAGCTAACTCGTTGCCTTATCGGTGGCCGGCACCCTGAGGGGTTCCGTCGCCGTGACAACACCGGCGCCTGCCGTTAAACCGGGGTCGTGCCGGTAGCTTTTCCCCCTTAAAAAAAAAATATTTAAATTCAAATTTATCGGTTTCGGGATTTCGGCGGGAGGCCGTTGATTGCGGTTTTATTTCCCGGCAGTTGCCTCGCTGCTTTTGACCGCAGGGTCTCCCCACTTCCACGAGGTTCTTTCCTTCCGCCCTTTTTCTTTACTTCTTTTTTCTTTTTCCGGTGGTCCAAGTTCTTAACTATGTCAACCGTATTGCCATCGTCTTTCGCTACGGAGATCCGGGGCAATCTCTGTAAGTTTGTCGGTGGTTTTTTTTTTTTTTTAAAATAAACCAAGTCCTTGTTTTAAAATTTGGTTGGGAAATTTTTGACCGGGGGACCGGCATGTGTTATTACGTGGAGTAAATCACCACATATATATCTCTATAAGTCCATATGCTTTTTGATTTAATCTAATTTATTCAGAGAAAACTATATTACATGGGCCATTCTGATCGGCTATTTTGTAAAGTAAATCAAAAAGATTTTAAAATATTAAGAATTACTATTGATAATTTATTTCATAGGGAGTGATTGGGTTAAAGAACTGAATGCTATCGTACAAGGAGGGCCTTAAAATTTGGTAATTGGTGCACATATTTCATTTATGATGTTTTAATTTGAGACGAAATTATAACTTAGCTAAGTACCAGAATGATGGTCACTTCTTTATATATAAGAGGTCAAAAAGAATATATCAGTCCAAGTACAAGCGGGATCATTCTTGGTGTTCAAAAAAAAAAAAAGAAAAAAAAAGCAAAAGTTATTCTTTAGAATGACCGGTTGCCAAACAAAAGCAAAGAGAAGTAAAGAAAAATCAACACATATGGTTATCATTTCTATTTTTTCTTGGACAATTCAAATCAAAAAGCAGCAGTGGAGTATTTTAAAGAGGGTCCAAGGTCTAAAGCATGCTGACAAGCGTTTCCCGAGTTAAAGTATATATAGCAATGAACTTTATTTGCTAACAAAGTCTAAAATTAAAAGTTGGTTTGGTAGAGAATCTCCAAACTCTATAAACCATATCTCCCATGGTTCTTTCGGAAAGTCTAATCAACCTGATAAAATTTTCTGGTTTCCAAAAGCAAAAGTCTTCAAAAATACCCTATCCAGGTAACCGTGATTAGAATTAATACCTTACTTACTGCGAAAGAAAGTGAAAAGGAATCCCATGGGCAAGTTAGCAACTAGTAAAATAAGAAATAAAATAAAAACGTTTAAAGAATAGGCGGTGGCCAAGATGCGGCGCTTGGGAAAGGCGAGAGGCGTAGTAAGTAGCCGCAAAGGTCATGTGCAGCCCATGTGATCTTTTCGGACTCCGGATGCCACGCATCATCCAAAGTAATCCCTGCGTAAAGCTGCCAATTGCCGAGCAGTACCGTTCGATTAAGCCGTTTAGTCTCAGTATTTTTATTTTTTTTTGTGTGCTTATTTGTTGTTACAAAGAGTCATTGAAGAATATTATATTTTACTGCTAGGAAAAATAGCTTCGAGGAAAAAGCTCCAGGAGACCGGCCTGCTGTAATCCAAACGAATAACAGTTGATCAGACTTCCCTCGGCGATGATGGCGGAGACAATGGCGGATTCTCTGTTCCGCTGTCCGCCGAAATCTCCGTTTCCACCGATTCGGATGAAAAATAAGAGTCAAAGTGCACGAAAACCGATGACTGATCTCTCCCCAATTCTAAATGCCACGTGATGTTTTTTCACTCGGATTTATCTTCCAAAATGCAAAGAAAAAAAAAAAAATATTCAACACGTATGTTGTCCCCACGGGACAGGAGTCGGTAGATCAGGTGGCGAGATTGCGGTGCATTTATTAGTATACCAGTGGTCAGCGTTCTGTTAACTTTATATAAGGTTAATGCCGGTTTCTTCTCCTGGTCATTGGATTTCCTGTTCATGGAAGGGGGTCAATTCAATTCACAAGGGCCAATCGAAAGCTAAAACCTTTGAAGCCTGCAACACAGCCGGTTGAATTGGGGGATTCATTCCATGGTTCGCTATTGGGTACGGACCTAAGTTATTTGTGTCAGTTCACCAAACACAGGGAACCTAATCAAGAGAAGTTATCATCTACTTATCTTATTGTTTTTTTTTGAGTTCTCTGGTTCTCTACCCATCTATCTTCATTCGACTTCCTTGATAGACGATTGACTAATAAATTTTTCAGCTGGGAACAAAGCATTTCAACCCCAGCAACGCACGACAACCGGAAAGTCTTTATGACTGACCATCACACCCAAAACATCATACCGAACGCCCGTCGTTGGCTGCCTACCACCATGCCTCGTATCCCAAGTCCCAACTTGACCTAATTAAATTTCTTTCTTTTGGTTTTTTCAGGAATAGTGATGGAAAGGAGTCCCCCGCTGGCCTAATTTTCTTAACCGACGCATATAATCACGCTGAAATAAAAAGTTATCGGGTCTTGGCCATCAATATTTTGCGACTAAATTTATAAAAGGGTATTAAAAAAAAAGAGTGGCCGCGCAAAAGGTGGGGCATAGAGCGGCATGGACGGAGATGATGCCGGTTTCACGCTCGGTGGATCAAAAGTGCAACCGTTCTCCTACTCGCAATAACTACTACAATTTAAGACGCAGTAAAACGAATTCAATTGGTGTAGTCGGGTAGATTCCGGAGAACTTGTTATAAATATGAACGTTGGAATTTGATAAATATACTCTACCGTTACATAATGGAAGTCATCTGGTATTATTATTATGTATGTATGCTTCGTTCCCTAGGAAGCCAAGGAGGAGTGTATTTATCAAAAAGCCTGATGGGAAATCCACGCCGACTCATCCATCAGTAGAAACGCAGGCGCCACATGACATGTTCTTGGCCTGGCCCTCTTCCCAACCGTTTTCGACTCTGGAAAACTTGGACTTGGAGAGACATGAGAGGGATATTAGCCAATTTGATTATTTTTAGTTTTAGGTGGGAAAGAGGAGGAGACTTTAACGAAACTCCGCCATGCGACAGGGCCTTCGCCTTTCTCTATATATAGGCCACTTGGGCATCCCAACACACTCCAAACCCTTCACCTATTCTCCACCCTCCTCCTTAATTCACTCTCTTCTTCCCTTCCACTAGCTGGTGGTGCTTATCAGCAGTTTTAGCTGATAAGCAGCAGCAGCTACATTGTCTCACGGGAGGGGACTGCTGCATCTATCTGTTCTCTGTTTCTTGTTTTGAAGGGTGATTGCTTCCATTGTTTCCTTCTTTCCCGGTTGTGTGAGGGGGGTGGAAAGGGTGTTTATTTGTTTGATAAACGAGCTCTATGGCTGGTGGTGGTGTTGTCATGCTGCTTCATGTGTTGCTAGTTATGGTGCCCTTTGCTGCCGCTGGGCATGACTATGGGAAAGCTCTCAGCAAGAGCATTCTCTTCTTCGAGGCCCAAAGATCTGGGCACCTTCCCAGCAACCAGAGGATCACTTGGAGGGGTAATTCTGGGCTGCTCGATGGAAAGGCTAACGGGGTAAGCCCCTCACACACACACTCTCTCTCTCTCCGAGGCAAAACAACTCATCTTCTTTGTGTATAATTTTCACGCCAGTACTTTTTCATATTCTGTTAGTCATGTCCGTAGACACGACAGAAAGTGAAAGAAATGGGACATCAAAAATAATCTCTCTAGCTTTGTTCCCTTGGCTTGTTGTCATTATCCTCTGCTTTCTCATTGATATGCAAATATATTGCCCTGTTCTACTCCATTTCGAATTTCTGGATGCATCGTTTACTCCAAAGCAAATTCATCGAGAAGACACTCTATGCAACTCCCTTCCCGACCTTGGAAACACTTAAAACCCTCTTTGGCTTTTACCATATCCATTCCATCATGGCTTTCCTATATTATGTTTGTTAGCCCCATTTGGTCTTTTTCTATCTCATATTCTAAACGTCGTGCTAATATGTTTTTAAGTTGCAATGTAAAAAAAAAGTGCGCCATCTTATCACATAAGGCCTGGCTGTTAACGCACATTTTATGTCTTAAATTTCAATACAGGGAAGGAGAGAGCACCTGGTGCTAACATTCCTCTCCTTCTCCAGCTAACATTACTCTCCTTTTTCTCTCCCTGATCGATTTCTTTGTTGTGAAAACAGGTAGATCTTGTTGGAGGGTACTATGATGCAGGGGATAATGTGAAATTTGGTCTGCCTATGGCCTTCACCATCACCATGATGTCTTGGAGCATCGTGGAATATGGCAAGCAGATGTCTGGCAGTGGAGAGCTGGGTCATGCCATGGATGCTGTGAAGTGGGGCACTGACTACCTCATCAAAGCCCATCCAGAGCCCAATGTCCTCTATGGAGAGGTTGGTGCCCTTTCTTACCTTGCTTATGGCCCTTGTTCATGGCTTCAATGTAGTCCCAGTACCATCAACGGGAACTTTGTTCCAAGAATGCGAGTCTTTTACTTTTTCCCCCACTAGAACATGGGTGCACACAAGAAAACAATATGATTTTCTTTTGATCTGCAGGGTATGAAGTCTAATTTTCCCATTGAAAGTTAGCTAAAATCCAATCGATTTGTTCCAACTCGACTTCTTGCTATATGTGTCAGTAGTTATTGGCCTGGCCACCATGTCTGGTTCATGCACTTTGAATGCTTGACATCATGAAAATTTCCTTGTATATGTGTGTGTGTGTGTGTGTTTACCTTTGGCTTCTTCATGTAAACAATTATTAGATTATGATTTCATGCCCTACATTCAACAACAAGAGCAAGGTGGGGGTTTTCAAATATCAAGGTACCATATGTGAGGACTATTATAATCATTAAAAGCTTTTGTTTTTTCATATGTTCGAAAGCTGTAATATCTTGTAATTAAGATCAAGTATAGATGCAAACACGTAAGTTTAATTAACCTATGCACACAATTTAATCCAAGTCATTCTCTATATGCTAAATTATATTGTAAACGCCATATGATTCTTCTACTTTATATCAACCTGATCCTATGACCGGAAAAAACAATGACCGTTGGAGTAGTTCCCGTAGTTTAATCATATATATATATATATATATATATATATCTGGTGGTTGTGTAATTCTTGCAACAATGACCGTTGCCTCACAAGAGGGTTGTCTCAATGGCCTTTGACCCTTTTTATCCTCCTACGAGACAACGTCTCCTTTGTGATTGTTTGGATGTCACATGTTTGCTGTGTTATACACCAATCGACAATGACGGCAGATCACATTCTATCATGCATAACTAAACACTACGGACCTCCATTGCCTCATCAACTGAAGCCAAGCCCTTTCTCGGTCCATATCTATCTATATCATAAAGGACATGATATCCCGTTTTAAATTGGCATTGGTAGTTATCATAATAGTTTTTTTTTTAAAAGAAAAATTGAATGGATCATCGCTACTCTATTGTTTAGCAAGTAACGTCTCTTGGGTAATTTGCACAGGTGGGTGATGGGAACACGGACCACTACTGCTGGCAGCGGCCGGAGGACATGACAACCAGCCGCCAGGCGTACCGCGTCGATGTCAATCACCCAGGGTCGGACCTCGCCGGAGAGACCGCCGCCGCCATGGCTGCCGCCTCCATCGTCTTTCGCCAGTCCGACCCGGCCTACTCCAACCAGCTCCTTACCCACGCCAAGCAGGTCCGAACCGAACCCAAAAAAAAAAAAAAAAAAAAAAAAACCGAACCGCTTTCCCTCCACATAAAATAAATAAATAAGTAAATCCATAAATAAAAGGATCGGCGCACGTTAGTACGACCTTGCAGTGGAATCTAATATGCGCACAAGTAGCCTTGTACCGTAACGTGTAGGCACCACGAGGACGTGACCGCGTTTCCGGGACTGGCGGATCTGGGCCGCCCGGACGGCTATCTTTCTTGGAATGTGGAGTCACGTTGCGTGACGCGTCGGCGTGGTCCGTCGGTTGCGGCTAGCGCTCCAAACCACGATGATTCCTTTTAGGACACCTTTTCAAACTCTTCGACCGTTCAATTTGAGGACATAAAGGTCATTTGGTGTTCTTGGAAGTGTCCTTCCCGTTGCAACAGTCGTCGCTTCATCACGTCCTTTCTGAGCTAGGCCGATGGGGATTCACGTTTTTCTTGTAAATTTGAAGGGAATTAATTAACATGAAATTTCTTGCTTTTTACTCAGCTGTTCGACTTCGCGGACAAGTACAGAGGCAAGTATGACAGCAGCATAACCGTTGCTCTGCAGTATTACCGATCTTTCAGCGGATACGGGGTAGGTGACAATGGGTCCACTTATCGGACGGAAGAGATCATGCGTTACGGTTTATTTTTCATCTCACCTATCATCTGGATGGTCGCAGGATGAGCTGCTGTGGGCCGCGGCGTGGCTTTACCAGGCCACCAATGACCGTTACTACCTCGACTATTTGGCGGACAACGGTGATGCTCTGGGTGGGACCGGGTCGGACATACCCGAGTTTGGCTGGGACGTGAAATACGCTGGCGCTCAGGTCCTCGCCTCCAAGGTAAATTCCCGGTATTGTTTTGTTTGTATTGTGATCCATTTGACGATCAGATAACTTGGCTCTAATCTTTGGTGGATGCGAGAAGGAAAGTTGAAAAACCCAATGGTCATCCTCTAAGGAATATTGGGTTCGTTTTAGCCTAGGTGGTCGTGGTCTTCTTGCTAGCCCACAAATTACTGGATTGTGGGCGAGACCCATCTACCCAAGCCTAACTCGGCCCATTGATATCTCTATTAACGGAAAAGTCTTACTGCACCAGAGGCAGTGCAGCAAGTGTATACCGAAGCCAGTGCAGCCCCAATGATCACCATGCACCGTGCACATGTCAAAAGAACAAAATTATTCTTTTTTGTTTTGATATTTGTGTGCATGCAGACTGAACCAGTGCAGCTTTTGCTGTAGCGCCTTCGGTGCAGCAAGACTTTTCCCTCTATTAACTAATTGGGTCAGGGTTGAGGCTAGCTTGCAGTGGCCCGGCTTTCTCTGTGAAGCTTCACAACCTAACCCAAATCCATATTGGGAGCAAATTTCATCCAAATCATTTGAATCTTGAAGTTCGCTTTCTGCTTTCATTTTTTTATGAGAAAAAGTCTTGTTGCATCGATAGAAATTGCATAGTGCCCGATGATTGACGGACGATAAGTATGCCAAAAATAAAAATTTTTGTTCTTTCATATCATGTGCCAATCGTTGAACGCAATGGGCACAATCTATGCCGCAATCGGTGCACAAAGGCTTTTCCTTTTCTCATGCTAAGTTCAACGACGGTGCACCATTATCTACTAATATTAGCCCTGTTCTTTTGGCTGTTTGCAGTTCCTTCTTCAAGGGAAGGCAGCTCAGCACAATTCAGTTCTGGAGAGGTACCAGCAGAAGGCGGAGTCCTTCATGTGCTCGTGCCTCGGGAAGGGTACTCGCAACGTGGCGAGGACTCCCGGCGGCATGCTGCACTATCAGGGCTGGAACAACCTGCAATTTGTGACGAGTTCCTCTTTCCTCCTCACTGTTTATTCCGACTACCTTTCTTCTGCTGGGAAGACCGCAGAGTGCTCTTCTGGGACTGCTGCTCCCTCCGACCTCCTTGCTTTCGCCAAGTCTCAGGTAATTTTATTTCAGAAATTACAGAACAAGCTTCTTCGTCAAGCACTTGGCAAACAATTATATATATTTATTATAATTTAAATACCAATTTAATCTTAAATAAAAATAGAGCGAAGAAAGTAACAGGGATCATATCGAGTTGTGAACTGATACATCAATCACTCAATTTCTCTCTCAGGTGGATTACATACTTGGAGACAACCCGAGAGGTACGAGCTACATGGTGGGGTATGGAAACACGTATCCGCAGCAGGTCCACCACCGAGCATCCTCTATCGTGTCAATCAAGGTCAATCCGTCATTCGTAAGCTGCAAGGGAGGATATGCCACCTGGTACGGCCGTAAGGCCAGCGACCCCAACCTCCTGGATGGCGCCATCGTCGGCGGTCCCGACGCCTACGACAACTTTGCCGATGAGAGAGAGAACTATCAGCAGACCGAGCCTGCCACCTATAACAATGCTCCCATTCTTGGCGTGTTGGCTCGCCTCGATGGTGGCAATGGTGGTCTCAATCAACTTCTACCTGGTAGGTGCAAGGCTTTCATTTTACCCCTCAAGTTTAAACGAAGAGTAGTAGATCTTTGAATGTTGTGCGTTGTTGCGCTCGCAGTGGCCGTTCCCGCACCTAACTGCCTGTGAAGAATGAAAAGCCGAAACACTCAACTCCAGGTAATATGTTCGCATCTTTTCACCATGGCCTAATTAATGAGATGAGGTTAGGGGAGCTCCTTTCGTTCTAATGGGGAGGAGGTTCTTCGTATCGTTTTCTATGCAGCTAAAAAGGCGTCCTCACCACTTACCGTCGAACAAAAGGCAACAACATCATGGAATTCCAAGGGTAAAACCTACTACCGGTATTCGGTCGTGGTAACCAACAAATCATCCAAGACTGTTAAAGATGTCAACATTTCGATATCTAAGCTTTATGGTCCATTATGGGGACTCAACAAATCACGCTATGGTTACGGATTCCCGGCATGGCTCGACTCCCTGCCTGGCGGCAAGAGCCTCGAGTTTGTGTACATTCACTCTGCTTCTCCGGCTGACATCTGGGTTTCTGGATATAAGCTTGTCTGAAGGAAGATCATATGAAAGATCGATAGAAGAGAACGTAGTGTGTTTCTGTAGGTGTCCAGGATGGTGTTTTTTAAGCCTCCTTTACCACCGTGCGTTTGGTAAGAAGCCCTTAGGATGTCTCTCAATAAGATTGTGAATCGGGGGAGAAAGGAGTGAAGGGACAAAAATGCTGGTGCTCATCCTCTTTCTCCTCCGCTTTTGTTAGTCTATAGAGTTTGACAGAGACCGAGTGGAAAATAGATGGGATGTGACTGGGCTTCCCAAATAGTTGGGAGTGTTCGTCCTCCTTTCCGCATTTTCATTTTATTTCTTGCGCAAACTACTTGTGGTTGTGTGGTTACAATGTAAGTTTCAAGCTTCTTTGTTATATCATAGAGATTGTGTGATGCTGCTTTGAAATCTTTCTGCTTGGTTGTTAAGTAGGTAAATAATAATTAGTCTCATATCTTTCTTTCTGTCTTCCGTTTCGAATCTTATGAATATCGGTGTTCATAAATAATCTTGTGCAACATTTATTAACTAAGAATCATGGATACTAAGCATAATTTTATCTTCCGTTTCCCATCAATCTTTTCTTTGCAAAATTAGCGATCAGTAATTTTAGAGTTCCCTATTTTGGCATATCTTTCTTTCTGTCTTCCGTTTCCAATATTCATGATTAATATCGGTGTTCATTAATAATCTTGTGCAACATTTATTAACTAAGAATCAAGAATACTAAGCACAATTTTATCTTCCATTTCCATCACTTAGTTCCGAGGATCACACATCTTTTCTTTGCAAATTAGCGATCAGTAATTTTAGAGAAGAAATCAAGAATCTTATTAGTTGGAAATGTCTTTCTAGACCACATATGTTGCAAGATGCGGTGATTGGTTTGTACGTATGTGTGCGAGGACATTTTCATCCTTTCGCCGTATTTGTCATTTGTTTATGAATGAACCATTTACACAACGAGACCTCCCCACCTTCTCATGGCTCGCTTCTCAGGCCCAACTCTTTGGCGCTCTCATCCTATTGGGCTTTGCATATGGCTCTGGATCTCTTGAGCGTTGTCACTTTAACGAGACCAACCAAAAGTATTTTGATCGAAAGAAAAGTTCATGTGCATTGTACACGGTGCCGAAATGCATGCACCGCATGCAATGCGAAACAAATGCATGTGCGTGCGATCAATCACCGTGCGGTGCGCCATCTTGCACCGTGCGGTGCACAAAGTCTTTTCCTTGATCCAAATCGTCTCTAAATAGTGTTTGAAATAGGAAATAAGAGGGGATATCTAGAGATATCCCCTCTTATTCCCAAAAGCCATAACTATGAAGGATAGCTGGAATAAAGTTAACAGAGAGATAATCCAACCATGGTTAATCATGGTTATCCCCTCAATTTATTCTCTAGAAAATACAAGAATAACTAATTATCCCTCCAAATAAGAGTAAAAAAAAGTTATCTATAGATTTATCTTTTTGCATTTGATATGATATTTTTTCTATCAAACACTACCTAAGAAAATGTCTTTGTGCACCGTGTGCGGTGTAGGACATGCGCACCGCGTGCAGTGATTGGCTACGCGCATGTGTGGCCACGCGTACCGAAGAATATTTTTGTCCTTTTCTACATCGTATGCGCGATTGCATGCACGATGGCTGCACACACGTATGGCCAATCATCGCTCGCAGTTCGTACGCTCTTGCACCGCACATGGTGAAGAGGAGTTTCTCGCCTCTAAATGTCCATGGGCCACTAATTTCCAGCCCATGGCATGGATGGCGAGAACACGCCACCGTTTAAATCTTAGTGCTTGTCGATTGATGGAAGAAACATCATATCATGGAATGTAGATTTGTGAAGTGATGTACGGACAAGCTTCTTGTTAGAGAATCTTCAAGTAGAGTTGGGACACTTCAAACAAGCAAAAATAATGACTCCAATGCACATGATTAGGTGTAGAAAATAGATGTAACTCCTCTTTGGATATTTGATTAAGCCAGAGAAATTTCAATTTTTGCTAGAAACCATTGCATGAAATATAAATTGAGCAACTAGCATCGAAAATAAAGCCATTTAGATATTTTTATTATCTGTCATATCCAACTATATGAATCTTTACTATAGATTAGATTCATTGGTTAGGCAATGAATGTTATGAAGGGGTGATTGAGCTCCTTTTACCCTAGAAGCATAGCACACATTCGATTAATCCTAAGTCGTATGAAGATGCGGAGCGAGATGATACCCCTGTTAGAATTCTGCAGTAGGTTTTGGATCCTAATCTTGATAATCTTCTTCAATTGATAGGCAACTAGGTTTTTCTTTTTTCTTGTGCTCCAAGATTGCAAAAGAGGGATGTGATCCCTCTTTTTCCTCACGTGGACCTTCAGATCAGATCCACAAACCAAGAAAAGGGTTGGCTTGCTTGGAAGAAGGGTGGCTAGGGTTTCCCTCCTCCACCAAAACGTGTGGCACCTTCCTTAAGAGAGCGGTTGCAAGGATGGCTAGGGCAATGGAGATAGTAGAAAAACCCTAAAAATCTTGGGCATTAAGCGTGAGTGAGTGTGAGAGAGAGAGAGAGTCATGCATGAAAGAGAAAAGGAACAACTATTTTTGGAGAAAAGGTTTCACTGCATTGCATCCACCCATCAATGGCTACATAACTCTCAAACTTGGCTTCCCCATGACGGCTTCCAAGAATCCACATCTCTCCACACCCTCCTGAACCCTTGAACCAGCCCTAAACACATCATGGGGCCTTGAACCGAGACTCAACCAAGATGCCACAACATGATGCCTCTTTGAATCGGTGCCCATGATGGCCTTCCTTGAACCAGCCACATACATGATGCCCCAATGAACCAGCACCCCATTACATAAAGATACCTCATATAGAATATATAATAAACCCTAAAAAACTCTCTTGGACAAGCTCATATCCTTGGGCCAAACTCAGCCCAATGATAGACTAGCCCTTCAAGACCTAACAATCTGGGCCTTAAACATGTGAGCCCATAATCCTCCACCCTAGGACCCAAGTTGGCCCTAGACCCATGAGCGCCCCATGGAGCACATGCCCTTGGGCATCTCCTCATGGTTGACGTGCCTTGGGCATCCTCAAGCCGGTCTAAGCTTTGGAGTACCATACCAGGTTCTACAATCTTCACCTTGGTGCTTCAAAGCTATTGCAAAATCTACATACTCCCAAACTCATTAGTGTCACACATGAGAGAAAACTGTCTCGTGGAAGAGTCTTCATAAGTGCATCTAATTTGTTCTTCTTTGTATGACTTTTACAGCTTCACTTCACTTCTTCTACCAATTTTATGATCCTGTGATACCTCACATCTATATGCTTTGTGCGTGCATGATAGACTGGGTTCGAGTCAACTACAAGGCACTCTGACTATCACTGTGTAACAACACTATACCCTGCTTCACTTTCATTTTCATGATGAGTCTCTTCAACCAAAGAGCTTCCTTGGTAGCCTTCGTAATCCTATATACTTAGCTTTTGTTGTAGACAAAGCTGCAATAGGTTGAAGGGTTAATCTTTAATAAACTAGTCTACCATACATGTTGAATAATAACATGTAGTAAGCCTTCTTGTATCCAGATCATCTACAAAATTTACATCAACAAACCCTTTCAATGGACCTAATGATTACTTGGGATATTTGAGTTCTTCTTAGGTCCTTGCTACCTAAAAATTAGACTAAGTCCATAAGTTTCCTGAAGATAGCTCAAAATCCACTTTAGTGCCTTCCAGTGCTCCTTCCCTGGGTTCGCCATGTATCTACTCACCTGGCTCACTGCATATGTTATGTCAGGCTTACAACATAACATGGCATACATAATGTTGCTGACAACACTGACATATGTAACTCTCTCTATGTACTCTTTCTCTTTATCAGTGTGAAGGTTCTGTAACTTGGAAAGAGATATGTGACTAGCCAAAGGTATTCCAATTAGTTTAGCCTTATCCATCCCAAACCTTTCTAACACCTTTTGAATATGGACACCTAATGACAAGTGAAGAATTTCCTTGGTTCTATCTTTGCAAATTTTTATCTCAAGTATCTTTCTTGCTCAACCTAAATCCTTCATCTCAAACTCTGATGATAATTCAATTTTTAGCCCATTCACTGCTTCAACACTCCTACTGGCAATGAGCATATCATCCACATACAAAAGGAGATATAGTGCATCATCCTCATCCACATCTTTCATATAAACACAAGTATCATACTCACATCTAAAAATTCAAGGCTTAAAATAAAAGTATCAAATCTTTTGTACCACTAACGGGGTGACTACATCAAACCATAGAGAGACTTCTTTAGTAAACACATTTTTTCTTCCAATCCAGTTTGCTTGAATCTCTCAGTTGCTTTATATAGATCCTCTTCTCTAGACTATCATATAAGAAAGTCATCTTCATGTTCATTTGCTGCAATTCTATACCATGCTGTGCTACAAGAGACAACAACACTCGAATTGAAGCATGATGTACCATTGGAGAGAATACCTCTGTGTAGTCCACTCTCTCTCTCTGTGAAACCCTTTAGCCATAAACCTTGCTTTGTATCTGACTTTACCTTGCTTTGAAGGTGCCTCATTTCTTGTGAACACCTATTTTGAACCAATCTCCCGAGCATCTCTAGGTAGATCTACTGGCTGCCATGTCTTGTTCTTTTTCAGGAACTCCATCTCCTGCATCATGGCCTCCATCCATGACTCTCTTTAGAACTCTCTATGGCTTCTTGGAAGGACTCTGGATCACTTTTGCAGCAATGAGAGCATAGAAAATCATCTCATCAATGCCATACCGAACAAGTTTATAGATGGTATGCTTTGCCTTGTATAGTGCCATACCCCTTTGATCATCTTTAAAAGCTAAAGTGCGTGGCTCCACCTGTACCTCCTTCTGGATGGATGGCTTTCCTGGCTAATCCTTCACAATGCCATACCAAATTCTACCTCAAAAGAAGCATGTTTTGAAGTAAAAGTTGATGGTATATCACCTGTCAGCCAATATTGTCACTGCTATCCTGTCTAGCCTTTTTAACCCTATCTGCAATCCCAAACTTCTTCAAGATGATTTTCTCATCAAAGATTGTTGCCCAGATGTAGCAACCCAAAAGGGCGGTAATTGGGTATTTAAAAATTAATTACTTGCTCAGATATGTGCTTTATCACTAATTAAAATTTAATTGGCAGCGGTATAGTGAAGTGCACACAACAATATCACAGAAATTATGCAAGCAATCACAAACACAAGAAGGTTTATAGTATTTCGGAGCCAAACTGAGCACCTACGCCACTCCCCAAAAACCCTTTGGAATTTTTCTCTAATCGTATCACAACGATTACAACCCCTAGCCTTCCCTGGCTAATCTTCTTGTTTTCACGGCATAAGACAGCCAACCCCTAGCCTTACCCAGCTAGTCCTCTTGTTTCACAGCATAAGGAAGCCAAACCCCTAGCCTTACGTGGCTAGTCCTCTTGTTTTACGGCACAAGGAAGACAACAATAAACAAGGGTTATACTTAACCATTTTACAAGAATATGTTCAGAATATTTAAGAATAAGCAGCTCCTAAACTTGAGCAAATATTCAAAGTAACACTTTACAACTTTTGTAGCAAATCTTCAGCAATAAATGAAGATCTCTGAGGTAGCTGAAGCTTTGAATGCTTTGGAGGATTTAATGGATCTGGATGGTTGAATGAATGATCTTTAAGCTTTCACAGCTTCAACATGCAGAAACTTGATTTCAACAACTCAGAAATATATGCAATAAGGGCTCTTTCTTTCTTGGATTTTTTCCTCTTTCTTGTCCTTATTTTCTTCTTCTAATCTCAGCTATTTAAAGCATTTTAACATCAAAAGTATTCGTTAGTCTTAATCGAAATAAATGAAAAGTAAAATGAGAAGAAAATATAACCATTGAAAATATTTCCCATGAGCATTGAATCCACTGAATCCATTTGAGGAAGAAAGATCTCTACCATAATCCAAGAGATCAAAAGTCAGTATAGCTGAAAATAGATATTAAGAAGAGAGAGAGAGAGAGCTCATCCAAAGCTTGCAAAGAGAAGAGGTAATTGGCTGGAAATAACTCCAGCTAACTCCATGAAGAGGGTGACCGGCCAGGCTGGAGAATAGCTAGCTGAAAGCTATTTTCAGTTAGCTAAATTTGAATTCCACAAGGTCAAGGATAAAGTCTGCAGTCCATTAGTTAGCTGAAGCTTTGCTTCAGTTAACTAGATCCAAACGGCTCTCTGTCATGAAGGAGAAGGCTTGGTTCACAAGCTAGCTGAAAGAAAATTTTAGTTAGCTGAAACCAAAGGCACACGGCTTGAGGAGTGAACCGACCAAGATTAGTTAGCTGGAAATGCTCTTTAGTCAACTCCTTTTGAATTCATACGCCCATGAAGAGATCTGCAAAAACTTAGTTAGCTAACAAAGGTTCTTAGTTAGCTTAGAAACACAACAAGTCAACTCCCCAGCTAACCATTCAAGCATGGTTCGGTCAAGTTCATGGCAAGGGAAACAGTAGTTAACTAACAAGAGATTCTAGTTAGCTCAGAAAGACAACCAGCTAGCTCCCCAGTTAACTAGATCCACACATGGCTCGGCCAGCACTATAGCAGGGAAAAAGTAGTTAACTAAAGAATACATTTCAGCTAGCTAGGAGAAGAGACAAGCTAGCTAACCAGCTAACTAAATCTACACATGGTTCGGCCAGCACTGTAGCAGGGAAAAAGTAGTTAGCTAACAAATACATTCAGCTAGCAAGGAGAGGAGATAAGCTAGCTAACTAGCTAACTAATTTTAACATGCATTTGGCTAGGCCTATTGCAGAAAAAAAGTAGTTAGCTAACAAATACATTCAGCTAGCTAGGAGAGGAGATAAGCTAGCTAACCAGCTAACTAATTTTAACATGCATTCGGCTAGGCCTATGGTAGGGAAAAAGTAGTTAGCTAACAAATACATTCAGCTAGCTTGGAGAGGAGATAAGCTAGCTAACTAATTTTAACATGCATTCGGCCAGCCACAGTGCAAGAGGAAAATAGCTAACTAAAGAGGGAACTCAGCTAGCTAAGAAAGAAGATAAGCTAGCTATCCAATTAGCTAGGAGAATGCATGGTTCGGCTAGGCTTACAGCATGGGAAAAATAGCTAGCTAGCAAGGGAAATAAGCTAGCTAAGAGAGGAGAAAAGCTAGCTCCCAAGCTAACCATTTTCATCATGAATTTGGCCAGGCACAGAACCAAGCCAAAATAGCTAACTAGTAAAGCAACATAGCTAGCTCCAAGGCACAATAAGTCAACTATCCAGGTAGCTTATAAGAAGAAAACGGCTAGAGCATTCTTCCATCAAATTTTGCTTGATAAGGCTCATTTATAAGGCACATGTACTTCCTGCATTAATCTTAGTTTCCATAATAAATAAAATTAGTCTTTACTTAATTATTTTGTAATCATCAAAATTAATTTGGGGCCAACAATCTTCCCTTTTTGATGATGACAAAACCCTTAAGTATAGAAAGAAAAAAAAATTATAGGAAGAACCTTGAACAAACAGGAATAGAATGCATAGAATGTATTAGAAAATTCTTTTTGCTAATTCATTCTAATAAATATTTTCTCTCCCTATCAATAAATATTTTCTCCCCCTATCAATTTGAATATATGAAGTATTTTCTTTTCTTCATTATTTCAATGTATGCAATATTCTTCTCCCACTTTTTATCATTAATCAAAAAGATGTTTGAAGAATGTGCAAGAATTCAAAAACATACATGTCATATACATCATTCATGCAAATATCATTCATACAAAACACTAAGGTCTCAAGCTCAAGTAGAAAACATTACATAGTCAAGGCAAATATTACAAAACATTCAATTCATAGTCTTAAACATTCATCACATAGTTAAAGCAAATATTACAAGACAATTATTTTTCATCATCAGAAGAAATTACTGAAGGTTGAGCTGAAGATCCGTCTGGTTGGCGAGAGGGTCTAGGCTTGTCGCTTTTTGGTTGAGGCGGAGGTGACCAAAGATGAGGGTGCGAGTAAGATGCATCTGGAGCTAAAGAAGCTGAAAAACCAAGATATGCTTCCACAAGATTGGTAAGCCTCACGATAGATGCAGTCCAGTGATCAAATGCATTTGATGTATCCTTCATCTGGCTTTCATTGGCGTGCATTTGAAAGGTCACCCATTCTGCTTTAGTCTCAAAATTCTCAAGCTTGGATTTTAACAAATTAACTTCATTTAGAATCCGGCCCATAACAGTCTCGTTGTGATGGAAGACTCATCCATTAAGAATTTACATGTCATGAACAAGTTGATTTTGGGTCACCACAACTTGAGAGAGGGTCTCAAAGACTGTGGAGATGTGGGGTACCATGGTGTAATCATTGACAGATGATTCACTATCCCCGGTACTCCGACTGGATTAGGCAAGAGATAACTCATGAATGATCCATTGAATCTGTTCTTCACAGATCCTAACGATGGGAGGATTAGAAGCAGAATTATCATTACGTTGAGATGGTTCAGGTGTATCAACATCAGGCGTTCAGTCAGAAACGGATTGGGTTCAGTCATGGTGGCTAGAAAAGGATTAGGTTGATGAAAATCAAAGTTAAAGAAATTAGGTGGAGAACAGGCAGGTTGATGTAGGTCAGATGGTGGCAAGTTACTTGGTTAAAGGGCAGGTTTATCACCAGTCCTAGATCTAATTTTGGTCCAAACACCATTGTGCTTAGCATAATCTATACGATGAAGGGAGTGAGCATTAAATACATCAGAATGACGCAATGCTACTACAGTTTCTCCTTTAAGTTTTACATTAAAGAACTCAAAAACATAAGTGAGAAACATACCATATGGTAATGCATTTGGACCTACTTAATGCTTTTTCATGATAGTTAATATAAGATCGGGAAAGTCTAGAGGTGTTTCTACAAGAATATCATACATAATACTAATGTCTCGATCTGTTACAACATTAAAAGATCCTGCACGAGGGGCAAATATTTTGGCAATGATGCTATGAAACAATCTATTTTCAACAGAAAGCATATTAGCATCAAGGTTCACTATGTTATTGGCTTCACTATCTTCTAAGTCAAGAATCATGATAAGCTTATAGCCTCTTTCACTAGGAAAGATTTCTAGAACACGTTTAGATGGAATACCTAAGGCAGAACCTAGCATTTTACTATCAAGTTCTATCTTAATCTTTTTAACATAAGAAGTTACCAAAGGTAATATTTTCATAAAATTCACGGATTAATTCAGGATAGATAGGCTTTTTGGTGGATAATAAATTAGTCCAACCTTGAGAGGCAAATAATCTACCTATCTTAAAACCTTATTGTTCTAGAAAATTAAAATATACTAACCTTCCATTGGCTAAGGCTTTAGAGGCGATTTAAGTATTAGGAGGAAGAGAACTTCTCGAAGAAGAAGAAATGGTCTTCTTATGAAGATCGGAGGAATCTTCTTCCCTTGAAAGCGACTTCTTCTTAGGAGCCATCTTTTTCTTCTTGAAGAGGAATGGAAGGAGCGAAAGCTTGAATGAGAGGAAGAGAAGAGCCGGTTTGAAGGAGAGGTGACGGTTTGAAAGAAGGAGACGTCTTGGAGAAGTGGAGTGGATTTGAAAAGAGCCGGTTGGAAGAGCTATATATATAGAGAATATCCTAAAACAGTTGACTGATCAGGTGGCTAGTTGGTTGCCTGGTCAGTTAACTACCTTAAAGATAAAATGAAAAGGGAAGTGGAAGGTTGGTGAAGAGTGAATATGAAAAGGTTTCATGTGGCAAGGAATACATTAAAAGCAGTTAACTTCCTAGCTAACTGACTCACAAAAGGACAATAGCAATAATTGTGCTCGAAAGATGGTTCATGAATGGATTTGATTAAAAAAAAAGAGATGTCATGCAACACATGATAACATAATTTTCAAACATAATGTTAAGTACCATGAAAATAGTTACACAAAATAACTCATTAAATAGATGGATCAATCATACCAAGTTCTCTTCTAATTTCATAAAATTTAGATTCATCAAGTGGTTTAGTGAAAATATCAGCAAGTTGATTTTTAGTACCTAAAAATTCAATTACAACATTACCATTATTTACATGATCCCTAATGAAGTGATGTCTAATTTCCATATGTTTAGTTCTAGAATGTTGGATATGATTTTTAGTTAAACTAATTGCACTAGTGTTATCACATTTTATTGGTATGCCTTTTTGTTTGATGCTACAGTCTTCTAGCTGCTGCTTAATCCAAAAGATTTGAGCACAACAACTTCCAGCTGCAACGTATTCGGCCTCGGCCATAGATAATGCTACTGAGATTTGCTTTTTGCTAAACCATGAGATTAAGCTAACACCTAGAAATTGGCAAGTTCCACTAGTTGATTTTTTGTCTAATTTACATCCAGCAAAATCTAATTTGTGTATCCTATTAAGTCAATGCTAGATTATTTGTCATACCATAGTCCTAGATTCATAGTTCCATTTAAATATTTAAATATCCTTTTAACAGCAAGCAAGTGTGATCTTTAGGATTAGCTTGATATCTAGCACACATGCAAACACTAAATAGGATATCAGATATACTAGCAGTTAAGTACAATAATGATCCTATCATGCCTCTATAAAGTTTTAAATCAACATATTTTTAGTATTATATGATTTAAGTCTACAAGATGAGCTCATAGGGGCACCAATACTTTTAGATGTCTTCATGCCAACTTTTTGATTATCTCCTTGATGTACTTGGATTGGCTTATGAAGATCCTGTCTTTGCTTTGTTTGATCTGAAGTCCGAGGAAATAATTTAGTTCTCCCATCATGTTATCTCGAACTCCCTCTGCATAAGCTTTGCAAAGTCCTCGCATAAAGAATCATTAGTGGCACCGAAAATGATATCATCTACATAGATTTGAATAATTAATATATTTTCATTTTATCTTTTAATGAATAAAGTTGTATCACATTTCCTCGAATGAAGTCATTATTAATAAAGAATTTACTTAATCTTTCATACCAAGCCCGGGGCGCTTGTTTCAAACTGTACAAAGCTTTGTTCAATTTAAATACGTGATTTGGAAACAAGTGATTTTCAAAGCCAGATGACTGTTCCACAAAAACTTGTTCAGCAATGTATCCATTTAAGAAAGCGCTTTTAATATCCATTGATATAGTTTAAAATTCATAAAGCAGGCATAAGCAAGAAGTAATCTAATAGCTTCTAGTCTAGCAACTGGGGCATAAGTTTCATCAAAATCAATACCTTCTTCTTGATTATAACCTTTAGCTACTAATCTTGCTTTATTTCTAATTATATTACCATGTTCATCCAATTTGTTTCTAAATACCCATTTAGTTCCAATAATTTGATGATCATGAGGCTTTTCAGTGAGAGTCCATACATTATTCCTTTCAAATTGGTGAAGTTCCTCATGCATGGCATTTATCCAATCAACATCATTTTTAGCATAATCATATCATTTAGGTTCAATTTTAGATATAAATGCCAAGTTATTATAAGTATCTCTAAATGAAAATCTTGTTCTAATACCTTGAGATGGATCACCTATGATTTGATCTTTAGGGTGACTGTGAACGTACCAGCTCCATCCTCTTTCTAATTCATCATTACCTGTGGAGTTTCTGGTAGGTTAGCGTTGCTTTATTCATTTACCTCTTGTGTATCTGAATCCTCATTATCCTTCAAGGTGATGTCTTTGAGTTGATCTTCAATTTCATCTGCATCATTTATACCTTTTCTCTTCCTTAATGGAAGATTATTAGATTCATCAAAGATAACATGAATTGATTCTTCAACTACTAATGATTTCTTATTGAAACCTCTAAAGGCTCTACTATGTTAAGAATAACCGAGAAAGTCCCTTCATTAGATTTAGCATCAAATTTATCAAGGTTTGATTTTTCATTATTTAAAATAAAACAACGGTATCAAAAATATGAAAATAACTAATATTAGGTTTTCTTCCTTTCCAAAGTTCATATAGAGTCTTTTTCAAAACAGGTCTAATTAATGCACAATTTAAAACATAGCATGCAGTATTAATAGCCTCAGCCCAAAAAGTACTTTGGGAGATTGCTCTCACACAATATGGTACAGGCCATTTCTTCTAAAGTTCTGTTCTTTCTTTCTACTACTCCATTTTATTGGGGTGTTCTAGGTGCAGAAAAATTATGTTCAATTCCATTTTCATTACAAAAATTTTCAATAAATTCATATGCAAAGTTCCAAGGTCTTGTAAAATGAGAGAAATCATCAATAACAACAAAACCATATCTTTTTTCTCCTAGACTAGTTATTCTTGTAGGACCAAATAAATCCATATGCAAGAGTTCAAAGGTCTAGTGGTTAAAACCAAATTCTTTAATTTAAAAGATACTCGGGTTTGTTTTCCAAATTGACAAGCATTGCAAATCTTATCTTTTTCAAAAACGAGTTTCGGCAAACCATGCACTAAATCCTTTTTAATTAATTTAGATAATAAATCCATACTTGCATGAGCTAGCCTACGATGCCATAACCAACTATTATCAGTTTTATTATTTGTAACAACTAGACAATCAACATTTTGATCATGTAAATCATTTAATTTAACAATATATACATTACCATGCCTATGACCAACAAATTCCATGTTTTCATTAGCAGTATTTTTAACAATGCATAAAGATGATTCAAATGTAACTTTAAATCCTTTGTCACATAATTGACTAATACTTAACAAATTATGTTTCAGACCTTTCACAAGTAAGACATTGTCAATATAAGCATGAGGTGTGATACCTATTTTGCCAATGCCAATTATTTTTCCTTGGCCATTATCACCAAAAGTAACAACACCTTCATCTTTTGCTTCCAAAGTGATGAATTGTGATTCATCACCTGTCATGTGTCTTGAGTACCCGTTATCCAAGTACCATTGTCTTTTAGTTACTCGGGTAGCAAGACACACATGCATACACAATTTCAAGTTTTGCTCTTAGGTACCCATGCTTTCTTGGGTCCTTTTGGGTTAGTTATAATAGTTTCTTTCGAAATCCATATTTTTCTCATATTGTGTGTGTGATAAATATAAGCTTTATGTCCTAATTTTTCACATTTAAAGCATGTAATTCTAGTAGAATCATCAGCATGCACATAAATATTTTTTAAAAACTTGTCTTTCAAAGGATTATATCCAAGACCAGCTTTATTGTAAACAACCATTTGACTATTTAATATTATTTTCAATTTTTTTGAACTCAATATAAATCTATCAATAATTGGTTTAATCTATTTACTTCATTTTTTAAATCTTGGTTTTCCTTTAGCAATGATTCATTGTCTTTTGAAATTCTTTCTTTTTCAAGATAAGATTTTTAATTTTATTTTTCAAATATTTATTTTTTGAACTTAAGTTTGCAAAATCATCGATAAGTTCATAGAATGCACCATGTAATTCATCAAAAGTAAAATCATCTAGAAAGCTAGGACTCACCTCATCATCATCAGCCATGAAGCATACATTAGCGACTTCAGTTTTCTCTTCATCTTCTGAACTTGTGATTTCACTGTCGCTCCATGTAGCCATCATTGCTTTCTTCTTAACTCTTTTGGATCCTTTCTTTAATACTGGACATTCTGGTCTGATATGTCCAGGCTTTTTGCACTCGTAGCATGTAGAGGTTCACTCTTTTCCTTTTCTTTGCTATGATCCCCTTTGGTAAATTGTTTTCTTTTTCAAACTTCTTTCTTTTCATAAATTTTTTGAATTTTCTGGAGATAAGTGTTATTTCATCATCTTTCTCACTGTCATTAGTGGTTTCTTCACTTCATCATCTGAGTAGCATTCTTCAATGCCATGGTCCTTTTCTTCTTTGATTCATCCTCATCAATGTGTTGACGTTGCTGAAGCTCATGAGTCATCAAAGAATCAACTAACTCTTCAAGTGATGAAGTGTTGAGGTCTTTTGCTTCTTGTATTGCAGTAACCTTGGCTTCCCATGACCTAGGCAAGGATCTTAAGATTTTTCTAACAAGATCACTGTTAGCATAAGATTTTCCTAAACTTTTCAGTCCATTAATAATATCAGTAAATCTTGTAAACATATCAGTGATATTTTTAGCTGAATCCATCTTAAATAATTAATACTTATGAACAAACATATTAATCTTAGATTCCTTGACTTGGTTAGTACCCTCATGGGTGACTTCAAGTCTATCCCAGATTTCTTTAGCAGACATGCAAGTAGAAATATGATTAAACTAATTTGCATCAAGAGAACAATAAAGAATATTCATAGCTTTTGCATTTAACTGAGCTAATTTCTTGTCTTGCTCATCCCATTCGATTCAGGTTTTGGGATATCAAGATTATCAATCTCAATGGTGGGTGTGTGTCGTCCATTAATTAGGATTCTCCATAAATCATAATCAAGTACTTGAATAAAATTTTCGTACGTGCTTTCCAATACATGTAATTTGTTCCATTGAATAAAGGTGGTCAATTAGTTGATTGTCCCTCAGTCAACATAGATCCCATTTGGATTACTACTGATCTTTGGCTCCAAGCTAATTAAAGCTGTAGAAATCAAGAGCACGCTTCTTGATACCACTTGTTGCCCAGATGTAGCAACCCAAAGGGGGGTGAATTGGGTATTTAAAAAATTAATTACTTGCTCAGATATGTGCTTTATCACTAATTAAAATTTAATTGGCAGCGGTGTAATGAAGTGCATACAACAATATCACAGAAATTATGCAAGCAATCACAAACACAAGAAGGTTTATAGTGCTTCGGTGCCAAACTCAGCACCTACGTTCACTCCCCAAAAACCCTTTGGAATTTTTCTCCAATCGTATCACAATGATTACAACCCTAGCCCTCTCTGGCTAGTCCTCTTATTTTCACGGCATAAGGCAACCAACCCCTAGCCTTACCCGGCTAGTCCTCTTGTTTCATGGCACAAGAAAGCCAAACCCCTAGCCTTACCTGGCTAGTCCTCTTGTTTACGGCACAAGGAAGCCAATAATAAATAAGGGTTATACTTAACCCTTTTACAAGAATATGTTTAGAATATTTAAGAACAAGCAGCTCCTAAACTTGAGCAAATATTCAAAGTAATACTTTATAACTTTTGTAGCAAATCTTCAGTAATAAATGAAGATCTCCGATGTAGCTAAAGCTTTGAATGCTTTGGAGGCTTTAATGGATTAGATGGTTGAATGAATGATCTTTAAGCTTTCACAACTTCAACACGCAAAAATTGCTTTCAACAACTCAAAAAATATGCAATAAGGGCTCTTTCTTTCTTGGATATCTTCCTCTTTCTTGTCCTCATTTTCTTCTTCTAATCACAGCTATTTTAAGCATTTCAACATCAAAAGTATCCATTAGTCTTAATCGAAATAAATAAAAAGTAAAACGGAAAGAAAATATAACCGTTGAAAATATTTCACTTGAGCATTGAATGCACTGAATCCATTTGAGGAAGAAAGATCTCTGCCATAATCCAAGAGATCAAAAGTCAGTATAGCTGAAAATAAAAATTAAGAAGAGAGAGAGAGCTCATCCAAAGCTTGCAAAGAGAAGAGGTAGTTGGCTGGAAATAACTCCAGCTAACTCCATGAGAGGGTGACCGGCCAGGCTGAAGAATAGCTAGCTGAAAACTGTTTTCAGTTAGCTAAATTTGAATTCCACAAGGTCAAGGATAAAGTCTGCAGTCCATTAGTTAGCTGAAGCTTTGCTTCAGTTAACTAGATCCAAACGGCTCTTTGTCATGAAGGAGAAGGCTTGGTTCACAAGCTAGCTGATGAAGCTTTGCTTCAGTTAACTAATCCAAACGGCTCTCTATCATGAAGGAGAAGGCTTGGTTTACAAGCTAGCTGAAAGAAAATTTTAGTTAGCTGAAACCAAAGGCACACGGCTTGAGGAGTGAACCGACCAAGATTAGTTAGCTGGAAATGCTCTTTAGTCAACTCCTTTTGAATTCATACGCCCATGAAGAGATATGCAAAAAAGTAGTTAGCTAACAAAGGTTCTTAATTAGCTTAGAAACACAAAGTTAACTCTCCAGCTAACTGGATTCAAGCAGGGTTCGGTCAAGTTCATGGCAAGGGAAAAAGTAATTAACTAACAAGAGATTCTAGCTAGCTCAGAAAGACAACCAACTAGCTCCCTAGTTAACTAGATCCACACATGGTTCGGCCAGCACTGTAGCAGGGAAAAAGTAGTTAACTAAAGAATACATTCAGCTAGCTAGGAGAAGAGACAAGCTAGCTAACCAGCTAACTAAATCTACACATGGTTCAGCCAGCACTGTAGCAGGAAAAAAGTAGTTAGCTAACAAATACATTCAGCTAGCTAGGAGAGGATAAGCTAGCTAACCAGCTAACTAATTTTAACATGCATTCGGCTAGGCCTATGGCAGGGAAAAAGTAGTTAGCTAACAAATACATTCAGCTAGCTAGGAGAGGAGATAAGCTAGCTAACCAGTTAACTAATTTTAACATGCATTCGGCTAGGCCTATGGCAGGAAAAAAGTAGTTAGCTAACAAATACATTCAACTAGCTAGGAGAGGAGATAAGCTAGCTAACCAGCTAACTAATTTTAACATGCATTCGGCCAGCCACAGTGCAAGAGAAAAAGCTAACTAAAGAGGGAACTCAGCTAGCTAAGAAGGAAGATAAGCTAGCTGCCCAATTAGCTAGGAGAATGCATGGTTCGGCTAGGCTTAAGCATGGGAAAAATAGCTAGGTAGCAAGGAAAAAAGCTAGCTAAGAGAGGAGAAAAGCTAGCTCCCAAGCTAACCATTTTCACCATGAATTTGGCCAGGCACAGAACCAAGCCAAAATACTAACTAGTAAAGCAACATAGCTAGCTCCAAGGCAAATAAGTAACTATCCAGGTTGCTTTAAGAAGAAAATGGCTGGCATTCTTCAATCAAATTTTGCTTGATAAGGCTCATTTTATGGCACCTGTACTTCCCTGCATTAATCTTAGTTTCCACAATAAATAAAATTAGTCTTTTCTTAATTTTTTGTAATCATCAAAATCAATTTGGGATCAACAAAGATGATGTCTCTACTGATAACACACTTTTGTGAATCTAATTTCATAGCAAATAACCTTTAACTCGAAGCTTCATCTTCTTTCTACTCGGATCTCCTCTAGAATGCCTTCATCAAGTTTTCTATTAGGAGACTTGTTGACAAGAAAACTAGAGAACATAATTACATTACCCTAAAGGACCTTGGGAAGTTATGCTTGAAGCCTCAACCTCCTAGCCTTCTCTATCAATATACGGTTCATCCTCTCTACCACACCGTTCTTCTAGAGAGTCATCCTCACGTGCCTCTAAAGTTACCGTACCATACCTGGCATGGCTTAGTACCGTGCCTGGCATGGTCCAGTAACAAACGGACCATGCTAGGCACGACATGGTAAAAAAAAATTCAAGCTCAGCATGGCCCATGGCCCATTTTGGGCCACGGGCCGTGCCGGGCCTGGCACGGCCCATGTGGGCCATGCTGGCCTAGCCTGGGTGGGCCGTCCCACCAGGGCCGTGCCCAGGCATGGCCACGGCTCAGGCAGTGCTCTGACTGGCACGTCTCAGGCTGTGCACGGTCTGAGGCTAGGTCCATGCGGCCTGAGCCGCGCCAAGCAGTGCACGGCCCTGGTGGGCCATGCCATGCAATGCCAGCCCGACAGGCTAGCCCAGGCCCGTCATGAGCTGTGCCATGCCAGGACAGCAAATTTTTTTTTTGAGCCTAGCATGACATGGTTTACTGGGCCGTGCCGCACGGCTGATACTGTAGTAGTACCGGGCCATGCCTGGAATGGCCCATGTGGGCCTGGGCTGTGCCGTGTCGCCCACGGCACGGCCCAGTGTCTACCTCTACTGTGTAATGGCATATGATACCATTTTTTATAGTAGCATTTGAATTCATTGCTAGTGTACTCCCCTCCATTGTTAGATCTCAAGCATTTCACTGGCTTCCTTATCTCCTTTTCAACGCTAACTCTCGAAGCTTTAAACCAGACAAATACCTCTGATTTTTTTCTTATTAGATACGCCCATACCTTCTTGAAGAAGTCATCAATGAATATCAAAAAATATCTAACCCTACCTCTGGCTGACACAAGGGCCGGTCCCCATACATCTGAGTGAACAAGATCTAAAATGTCTTCACTCTGTTTGGTATTATTGGCAAAACCTTACCCTATGTTGTTTGCCATAAATATAGGGCTCACAGATGTCATTATCTTTCTTCTTGAGTGTTGGAATTAGACCTCTGTTTTTAAGTTCTATGAGCCCTTTGTCATTCATGTATCCCATCTGATAGTGCCACAGTTTGTGGATCAATTGTTCATCCTGTGCCACTGCTAGCACCTCTGCACTATCTGTGGCAACTAAGCCTTCCATCTAATAGAGATTATTTTCTAACCTTCTCCCTTTCATCACCATTAATGCACCCTTGGTTATTCTCAAATAACCACTGCTTGGCTGGCTTTCAAAAACATAACCATACTTCTTCAGGTAGCCCAAAGAAATCAAATTTTTCTTAACTTCAGGACATGTTTGATATTGGTCAAAGTCCCTATGACCGACCCCATCATACATCCTCATCCTTATGGTACCAACTTCAGCAACCTTACAAGGATATTGTCACCAAGGCATACAGTCTCTCCATCAGATTCATCAAAACTGGTAAACCACTCCCTTTGTGAAGTATAGTGGTGAGAATAGGCTGAATCAAGTGTCCAACAACTATCATACTTCTTGGTCCATCTGAAACTACTAGTAGATCATCTTCACTATCTTCAGATGAAATTGCACCACCATTGCTAGTTGAACCATCTTTGAAAATGCCCTTCCCCTTCTCATTTATTAGAAGTGGGCAATTCCTCTTCAGATGACCAATTTGATGACATATGTAATACTTCCATGCTTTATGCTTGTCCCGAGACTAAGATCTACCTTTGAACTTTTCTCTAACCTTTTTTCAATGTATTTCTTGCCTCTCATTCATAGCAAGCACCTCTGTGTTAGAGTTCTCTATGTTAAGCTTTTCTCTTTGCTGATTTGACCTCAGTACCACTACAACCTCTTCATAATTCAGGGTCTTCTTTCCATACACCAAGGTTGATCAAACCATCATGAAACTAGGGAGTGAACACAACAAGATAAGGGTCTTATCCTCTTCATCAATATTCACATCAAGGCTTATCACCTCTGAGCACACCTCTGAGCACACCTGATTAAACTTCTAATAGGGGCCACAAGATCTCCTCCTTTCTGCATTCATAACCTGTACAACTGTTTCTTCAACCATAGCTTGTTTGTTATGATTTTTTCATGTATGTGTTTTCTAAACATTCCCAGAGCCCCTTTTCCATGGTTTACATATAAATATCTGGTAAGACTTGATTAGCCAAGCACATCCAAATTGTGCTATATGCAATCTCCTCTAATTCCTTCCAATCCTCAAGACTTAGATTATCAGTCTTTCTTTCACCAAGACCTTATAAATCCTTCATCCTTTGCTACCATATGGTGAAGTTTTTCTTGCCATCATACTTTTTAAAATCCAATATAAAAATACTAGATGCCATATTCAACCAAAAAATAATGCACACAACAAAAATAGGATATTAAACTTGGTGAAAATTTTTTGGTTTGAAACCTTACCGAAAAATGTTCAAGATCCAATCTTTTCTTCACTAAATCACCAAGGCTCTGATACCAAATGAAGGGGGGATCGGCCTCTTTCTATCCTTGAAGCATAGCATCCATTTGACTAGTCCCAAGTCATGTGAAGATGCGGAAGCGAGATGATACCCCGGCTAAAATTCTACAACAGGATTTTGGATCCTGATCTTAGTAATCTTCTTCAATTGATAGGAAAATAGGGTTTTTCTTTGTGTCTTGTGCTCCGAGATTGCAAGAGAGGGATGTGATCCCTCTTTTTCCTCACATAGACCTTCAAATCAGATCCATAAACAAGGGGTAGCTTGCTTAGAACAAGGGCGGCTAGGGTTTCCCTCCTTCACCAAAACATGTGGCACCTTCCTTCTTGAGAGAGCAGCTGCAAGGAGGACAACTAGGGCTAGGGAGATAGCAAAAAAATCCTAGAAATCTAAGGCATCAAGTGAGAGTGAGAGAGAGAGAGAGAGAGAGAGAGAGAGAGTCGTGTGTGTGTGAGAGAGAAGAGGAACAACTATTCTTGGAGAAAAGGATTTCATTGCATTGCATCCACCCATCAATGGTTACATGACTCTCAACCTAGCATCCCTATGATGGCTTCCAAGAATCCATGTCTCTCCACACCCTCTTATGTTAGTGTGTGCCCTATATCCAATTGGATTAGATGCTAGTTTGTACATATTTCTTTATGAATGCAAATCAAATTTATTGGTTTCTTTATTTATTCAGGTATAATTCTTATATATATTAGATATATTTAACATGTGAGATAAAGTCCAAAAGAATGTGAACCATGCATATGAAATTTATAATAGAGATTACAAATTGTAAGGTCCAAATTGCACGTTATGGTTCGATTCTTTAAATTTTCTAGTCGATGTGTAGATGGGACTGGACACCATCGAACACCATGAGACTGGCATACATTACGTATCCTCATCTTCGGGATAAGTAGCTGATTTCACAAGCTGAAGTATAAAGAAACTTGGATAGGTGTATTGTAATGATGTATTGGATGATCCGTACAGAGATCCCATATGGATATTCTATATAGCGTCGATGGTTGATCTCTAATGATGGTGGTGAGTGATCCTTTGACTTGAGATCTTCATTGCATCTCATGTGTGAAATGTCATGCTTTTGATGATCCAAACATCGCTCTGGCCACGGGTGGAAAATATGGTGTTAGTTGGGTATGACATGAAGCACATAAAGGTGGTGTTTGATCAAGACATGATTCATCTTTCTTGATAGAAAGGGTTATATCCCACGGCTAGTTGATGGATTAAATTGATTGTTAAATCCTTGCAAGGTTGAGTTGGAATTTGAAATGGTTTTGAAGTTCTAATTCATATGAGTCAATTTTTTCTGAGATCAAGTAAACAAAGATCAATTACAGGTTGACACATTTTATACCATGATTGATCTGAATATATGACGAAAGGATTTGATCATATAGTAACCGTTCATGGACATGTGTTATTGATGGTCACGTCAACAAAACCTTTAGTAGTTGGATGGTCATGATGCTTTGCTAGAGGCCTCTCATGATCTATAATCATATTGTTGACTTGGATAAAGACTTGTCCAATTATTCCTAGGGTATGTGATTAGGATATGAATATTGCCAACATGTTAAAGGGCCTAATGGGTCACATGCATTAAGAGAATTTTGGATGAATTAAAATGAGAATTAAATTATATTTAATTCAGATAAGATGATCAATTAAATAATTGGATAAGACTCAATTTAAAGATGATAAAATAATAATGGATATGATCCATTATAGTAGAAAAAATGTTAGGGAGAAATTATTTGTGCATAGGATGAACAAATAATTGGATACCCAAATATGACTTGATCCATGTGATGGATGGCTCTGATTATTCAGGTATGGATGATAAATCTCAGCCATGTGAAGAGGGATTCATGCCCATGGGATGAGGCATGATGAATCTCTACGGTACGAGGATGAACACATATAGATTGGGGCATGTAGTTATGTGATAACTAACTCTTAATTTCAAAGGCTGAAATTGTGACACTTGGATTAACGTTACCATAACGTTACCATGAGAAGGGGAGTCTCTTCCTCTTCCTTGGATTATCTTTTACCATGAAAAGAGGTCTCTTCTTCTCTTTTGGAACGTTTCTTTCTCTCCCTCTCTCTATCTCCTAGAAGATATAGCATGAGAAGAAAAAGATTAGATCTTTTAGATCTACAGAGATATCTCTATTTTGAATATTTCTATAAGAGGATTCAAGAGGCGCTAGCATCCCTCTCTCCCTAAGTATCATCTTCAGACCTAATATTTCTATAAGGAGATTCAAGAGGCGCTAGCATCCCTCTCTCCCTAAGTATCATCTTCAGACCTTGAAGGTCTTCATCCACTGTTCTCCGTGTGGATCACCATTAGAAGTCGGACACATGGATGGCTAGTGGCAGAGGATTCACAGGCTTCATCCTTTTCTACATCGATAAAGGACTCAGATATGAATAAATCTAATATTTTAGATTTTATTTCTAATTTAATAAATCTGTTCCGAAGGATCCTGGGCATTTGAGAATTTTGTATTATATCTTCTGCTATATTTTTATGAATTTGATTCATGTCTTGAATACATAATTCCCATTAGTGGTATCAGAGCCACCTTAAGCTACAGATTCATTAATTAGATAGGATACTTGAGTTAATATGATTGATAATATGAGTTTTTATTATGCTTCTTATGAAGATTAAATCCTGAATAATTTTCATATGTTGATAATAAATCAAAATATAATAAATACTTATTATTTAA
>UESW01004159.1:1056341-1097146 GCA_900491605.1 Calamus simplicifolius
CAATATTTGAAATTGATTAGTCCTTCTAATAGACTTAAACCAAATTGAATCTTATTCACTTGTACTTAATCCAATTGAGATAATTCAATCAATCAAATTGATTAATTAAATCATATACGATTCTCAATCGTTGATCAGCAAATAGATCATCCTAGGAAACTTCTATGCGTGTGACTCTCTAGGTTCGAACCTAAGCCGGTAGCATAGAAACAATTTTCTATACTAATCGATGTGCCCATCTAGCAATGGAACCCGACATCCGGATAGGTCGAAGAGTTGCCGAGCAAACTCCAAGAACCCTAAGAAACAGTTACCGTATAATTCATCCTCTTGACCACAAATGCTAAGGATGGCTTAAGAGCCTGTCAACTCTAAACAGCAAATCCATAAAGTGATTTCAATTTTAGTGATCATGTGACTTTCACATGAAGTGCCTTGGCCAAGGTCTTGCTAAATTGAAACACAAGCATTTCTCCTTTTAACGGGATAGGTCAAATTCCATCTTGATCCACAACTGACTACCACAAGTACTTGACTGCACCCAGTAACCTTTCGTAGCTGGATTAGAAATCCAGGTGGTCCGGCACCTAAGTACAATGAGTTTCTTGTAAGCCACTGGTTGTGATCTTCAGGTCTGAAGGATACTTATACCTATATCTTCTCGGATTAACTCTTGACAGTAGAGTATCCGGAAATGAGTCACGTTCGGTGAAATGTACTCCTACACTTTCACCTGTATGTCATACCAGTGTCTCTACACTCCTTGGTTAAGAGGACAACCAACAAATATGATATACAACGTCCTATAATTGATAGTACTATGGCCCTGTCATAGTATATCATTTGGTCGCGAACTCTTTTAAGGACCTTCAAAGATAAATCCTCCTTTATCGTGAAGGAAGATCCTGAGGGCTTCATTACTATTAGGAGTTTTAAGAAGATGTTCTTGTAATGAATAAACTGCCAAATAACTTTTATTAATATATCAATTTATATATAATTTACATCAGCACAATCATCAAATGATTGGCTTTAGGATACAATTCCCAACAAACTTCCCACTCACAGGTGCCACTCCAAGCTCGGAGATAAACTTTCGCATGCTCTTGCTTGAGCTATGGCTTTCGCAGCATCTGATGCAGCTCGATATAGCTCTGCCTCGCACATCAAATCTGCCACTGTATGTTGCTTGGAACTTTTCCAGCAAACAGCTCCACCATTTAGGATAAACACGAAACCCGATACACTTTTGCTATCATCATGATCTGATTGGAAACTGGAATCAGTATATCCAACAAGTTTCAAATCAGACTCTCCATAGACTAACCACTGGTCCTTAGTATTTCTCAAATACTTAAGGATTGTCTTAACAACTTGCCAGTGTTTTTCTCCTGGATCAGATTGGTATCTACTCACTACTCCTAGTGAGTATGCCACATCTGGTCTTGTACATGTCATGGTGTACATAATCGATCCTACTGCCGAAGCATATGGAATTCGACTCATACGTTCTCTTTCATTAGGAGTTGTCGGACAATCCTTCTTAGAAAGATGAATTCCATGGCCTATCGGAAGATAGCCTTTCTTGGAATTCTCCATGCTAAACCTCTTTAGCACTGTGTCAATGTACGTAGATTGGGATAAACCAAGCATCCTCTTAGATCTATCTCTATAGATCTTCATCCCTAGGATGTATGATGCTTCTCCCAGATCTTTCATGGAGAATTGTGATGATAACCATGTCTTTATTCCTTGTAATGCAGGGATATCATTCCCGATTAAGAGAATATCATCCACATATAATACAAGAAATACAATAACAGAATCGTTAGCCCATTTATAAATGCAAGGTTCTTCTTTATTCTTAATAAAGCCATAAGATTTGATCACTTTATCAAATCGTATGTTCCAACTCCTAGATGCTTGCTTAAGTCCATAAATAGACTTCTGTAGCCTGCACACTTTAGACTCGTCTTCAGATATAAAACCTTCAGGCTGTATCATATACACCTGTTCTTCTAAATCACCATTTAGAAAAGCGGTTTTAACATCCATCTGCCAAATCTCATAATCGAAGTGTGCTGCTATAGCTAGCATAATCCGAATGGATTTCAGCATTGCCACAGGAGAAAACGTTTCGTCATAGTCAATACCATAACGTTGACGATACCCCTTAGCAACCAGACGTGCTTTATAGGTCTCAACCTTTCCGTCTGCGCCTCTTTTCCTCTTGAAAACCCACTTACACCCTATGGGTTTTATCCCTTCGGGTGGGTCAACTAATGTCCATACATTATTGTCCTTCATGGAATCAAGTTCGGATTTCATGGCATCAAGCCATTTATTAGAGTCAGTCCTTTGCATAGCATCCATATAGGTGATCGGATCCTCGTTGTTCTCATCGAGTTCAATAGGATCATCATTCTGGACCAAGAAACCTAAGTATCTGTCCGGTTGATGTGGTACTCTACCAGATCGCCTTAATGGTGCATCTAAAATGGGTTTTGAGTTTGATCTAATCAACTCAGATTCTAAGGGTTCACTGGTTTGTGTTGTTCCTTCTACTTGATGAACTTCCTCAAGTTCAACATTAGAGCTATTTGTTCCTTCACTAAGGAACTCCTTTTCAAGAAAAACTGCTCTATTACTAATGAACAACTTTTGTTCTTCAGTATTGTAGAAGTAATATCCTTTGGTTTCTTTCGGATAGCCGATGAAAAAATATTTGTCAGATTTGGGTTCAAGTTTGTCTGATTTTGCACGTTTCACATAAGCCGGACACCCCCAGACTCTCAGATAGGTGATAACCGGTTTATGTCCATACCACATCTCATGTGGAGTTTTAGAAACAGACTTACTTGGAACCTTATTAAGAATATGACAAGCTGATTCTAATGCGTATCCCCAAAATGATATTGGCAAGCTTGCAAAACCCATCATGGACCGAACCATGTCTAACAGAGTTCGATTCCTTCTTTCCGACACACCGTTATGCTTGCGGTGTTCCAGGAGGAGTCCATTGGGAGAGAATCCATTCTCTCTTAAATATGTCACAAAGTCATTGGAAAGGTATTCGCCTCCTCGATCTGATCGAAGGTCTTAATACATTTTCCTGTTTGTTTTTCTACTTCTTTATGATATAGTTTGAACATTTCAAACGACTCAGATTTATGTCGCATAAGATAGACATAACCGAACCTAGAAAGGTCGTCTGTAAAAGTAATGAAGTAGTAATATCCACCTTTGGCACAAGTGCTCATTGGTCCACATACATCAGTATGTACTAGACTCAATAGCTCTTTGGCTCTTTCACCTTTTCCAGTAAAAGATGACTTGGTCATTTTACCAAGAAGACAGGATTCACAGGTAGTTAATGATTCACAATCATCAACTCGAAGGATGCCCTCCTGAGTTAACCTGTTTAATCTGTTCTTATTGATATGACCCAGCCGATGGTGCCAAAGATAAATGTCTGTGACATCAGTTGTTCTAGGGCTTACTTGATTGTACACTACATTCACAGGCTGTGATAATATATAAATGCCATTAGATAAATGCCCAGTCATTACAGTGACTCCATTCATAATGATATTCAAAGTAACATCCTTTATTGAAATTTCATAATTACTTTTGGCCAGAAGGCCTACAGAAATTACGTTCAACAAGAACGTTGGGCAAAAATGACAATCATTTAGTATAATGACATTTCTATTGAAAACTATTTCAAGAACTCCTAATGCCAGACTGGAACTAATCTTCCATCGCCGACATTAAGGAATCTTTCATTGTCCTCAAATCTTCTAGTGACCTGTAGTCCCTGCAATGAATTGCAAATGTTAAAAGGACTCCCGGTATCCAATACCCAGGTCTGATTATCATATACAGAAAAATTACAAGGTGTTATCATATAAATACCTTGTTGAGCAACATCTTGCCCCTTTTTCTTCTTTGGCCTGTTTGGATCAAGTGTGGCAATGTAAAGAGGACAGTTCCTCTTCCAGTGCCCTTGCATCTTGCAATGAAAGCATTCAGCTTGACTTTTATCAACTTTCTTCTTCTGCATCTGACCCTTATAGATGTCCTAGCATGTTGCACCTTTTTCTTATTCTTTTTCTTCTTCCCTTTCCCAAAGGGTTGACGCCCTACCTTAGATCCTTCAACCACATTAACCAAACCCTTAGAGAGCTGGTTATCCTTCTCAAAGTTCTGTAACAACCCCAACAAACCGTGGTAGTTGACTGCAGGCTTTGTCATTCGAAAATGAGTAAGGAAAGGTCGGAAGGATGGAGGCAAGGAATTCAGGATCGCATCTTTTCCCAACTGCTCATGTAGGGAAAAGCCGAGCTTGCTTAGGAGTTCTATCTTCATATACAATACATGATCAGTGACAGGAGATCCATCCCTCATTCGAGCATTAAAAATAGCACAACTAGTCTTGTGCCTTTCAACATCGTCGGGTGTGCCGAAAGATTCATTCAACGCTTGAATGATTTCTTCTGGCTGAGCATTCTCGAACCGGCGACCGAATTCATCGTTCATTGCTGCTAGCATGATGCAACGTACGCTAGTTCTATCATTGAGCCACTTCTGATAAGTGTCTTTGAACTTTGGGTGTTTGCATCAGGTATCTTTGGTGCAGGATTATTCAAATATATAGAATCCTCTCATGCTCAAGGACGATCTTAAGTTTTCTAAACCAGCTATTGAAATTTGAACCATTCAACTTGTCACTATCCAATAGGGACCTTAATGATAAATTAGTGGCCATTTTCTGCATAAGGAAAAACCAAAGTTTATTAGTATATAAATTGATTCAGTCTAAAGACTTGGACTTTAGTCTAAAGATTCTCCACTATTTTGTTCAAATTGGCAGCCTCTACACCCCAATTCGAAGAATTATTCTTAATTCTTTAGTGGGCACTAAGATCTACATAGACTACATACAGGCCCAAGTGAAGCTTGGCCAACCCATATGCATCTAAGAGTAGGTTCAAAACCAATTGTTTCCAAAACAATTCTTAGTGTTCAGTTTTGCCCCATGTTCCTCTTCAGCAGGCATGGAGTGCCTCCACTGAAAGTTCTGGTTAGGTCCAACCATTAAATGATATAATCAGTGTAACCTATCAATAGACAACCAAGCCCGAGTGAAGCTCGGCCACCTGACTGTCTATTTAATAGTTACGCTGACTTATCATATAATGAATGATAATTCCGATGGTTGACAAGCACCAGGCATGGAGTGCCTCCAATGATTATCAAGACATCGGACTCATTATCACCCACCTTAATGGGAGGCTATGATCTAGTTATCATATAACTATTTCATTTTAAGGACCTAATAATTTTAGAGGATTTAATAATCTAAAGATAAATTGACTAATCAAGTTCTCCCACTGAATCTATGAAATCGGTAGAATGAAACAAGATTAAGTCAGGTTAAGTGGCACCTAAATCAGTCAGACTGATTTCCTTACAGGCATGGGTCAACCCGAATCAGGTAAATGATCTGAATCATAAATGGTTCACCATATTGACCAGGTGAGTGAGATCGATGGGAGGGATATGTCATTAACTCATTAAAGACGCATCAATACGAGTAGCTCCCAATTAAAAACCATTCGATCGTTGATCCTAGAGCAACTTGCCAACTCACCTTGACATCATATGGTTAACCAATTCTGATTTGACCATCTAAGAGATTCATGCTCAACCACGGAGCCTAATCTACTTCCATTTGGTTTAATCAAAGAGAAGGACATGATCACTACAACTATTGTTTGATTTAGAGCATTCTTAACCTAATCTAATTAGATTTGATCAAATACTCTTTTAGTCCAGTTGATTTAAACCTTAGGGTCTAACCCTTTATGGACCGATTTAGCTAACCCAAAAGATTAAATATATTTCATGTTTACATGTCATATATTTCAATCAAGCATCACTTGCATTATGTTACTACTCATAATTCCTATATTTAGATCATATCTAAAAAGATTATGAATTAATATTTGACATTCAAATAAAACTCTCATAAATATTTGTATGTTTCATAACATAGACTACATGCCATCATATATCATATCTATGTTTTTTATACTAAACATGCAAATATCATGCTTTTATACAACAACAATATAAAACATTTTTGAGAGTGAGTGTAATCTATGTTTTGATGCCAAGCTCAATTTAAATTTTCTTTAGACTAAGCATCATGATAAAACAATCGCACGCAATATGTCAAAGAATACCTCATTGAATGGGTAATTTGGATTTTTAATCCATCTGTGACCATATAGCCTTGTGATCAGTTTTAGCCATAATTACACAATTAATAAGAATATTAATTTACATGCAATAAATTAGATCAATATCAAAACCATGGCTCTGATACCATTTGTAGGGAGAAATAAACTCCGAGGCAGGCATATTTTTAAAATTTGATAACTATTATCAATGCGGAAGCTAAAAAATTACATATTAATCTATCTAATATGCATCAAGATCATATCTTTGCCTTATATATAGGATCGCTTGATCTAAAATATGCATATAAATAATCATCAAGATCATATCTTGATCCTCAACGTAAGAAGTCGTACTTCTTGCCTTGAATTATGCCTTAAGGTTTAGGGATCATATCACTTACTTTAAGGGTAGTTGGTAAATCCTTTTGTGCTCTGCAGCCGTTCAATCGTCCGACCTCTAGTATCATCCACGCGAAGCCCCGAATGATCAGATTTCCGAGAGTGCTAGCTCGCGGAAAAATGACTTTGCTGATCTTGAATCTTCCTCCAAGATCCACCAATCTTTTGCTAACACCAGAATCACCAGGATTTTCTATTCTAACCTTTTTAGAATTACAATCCACGACATGTCGTGTGTTGTTGTTCTGTGTAATCTGGTGAGGGATGTGCTCTATTTATAGTCTCATTTCAGCCTGCCCATTAATTATGACATTAAGAATTCCGTCGTTTGGCAAAAAGCAAAGAGACGCCGAACCAAAGAGCCGCGGCGCTTGGTTAATTCCGACGTTCGGTGAAAACCAAGGAGACATGGCGTTTTGTTAATTCCGACATCGATGAGAACTAAAGAGATGTGAATTCTAACACTTAGAATTCCATCACTTTGATTTAAAGAGGCACATTGATTCCACTTTAATTCTAACATTTAGAATTCCGATGGAAATGGTTTGGAGAGGATTAAATTAATACATTAAATTCTAAATGAGAATTTAATCTCTCAGACATTAGTTATCTCATCATGTGAGATACTTATGCGAGAGGTTTGGGTTTAGGTTATGGTTTAATCTGATCTGAATTTATTGGACTGAACCCACATAGATCATGGTCCTAGCCCAAATCAAATTTGGCTAGTCCTGAATCTATTTAAATCCAAATCAAGTCTAATTTCAAATCAATATTTGAAATTGATTAGTCCTTCTAATAGACTTAAACCAAATTGAATCTTATTCACTTGTACTTAACCCAATTGAGATAATTCAATCAATCAAATTGATTAATTAAATCATATACGATTCTCAATCATTGATCAACAAATAGATCATCCTAGGAAACTTCTATGTGTGTGACTCTTTAGGTTCGAACTGAAGCCGGTAGCATAGAAACAACTTTCTATACTAATCGATGTGCCCATTTAGCAATAGAACCCGACGTCTGGATAGGTCGAAGAGTTGCCGAGCAAACTCCAAGAACCCTAAGAAACAGTTACCGTATAATTCAACCTCTTGACCACAAATGCTAAGGATGGCTTAAGAGCCTGTCAACTCTAAACAGCGAATCCATAAAGTGATTTTAATTTTAGTGATCATGTGACTTTCACATGAAGTGCCTTGGCCAAGGTCTTGCTAAGTTGAAACACAAGCATTTCTCCTTTTAACGGGATAGGTCAAATTCCATCTCGATCCACAACTGACTACCACAAGTACTTGACTGCACCCAGTAACCTTTCGTAGCTAGATTAGAAATCCAGGTGGTCCAGCACCTAAGTACAATGAGTTGCTTGCAAGTCACCGGTTGTGATCTTCAGGTCTAAAGGATACTTATACCCATATCTTCTCGGATTAACTCTTGATAGCATAGTATCCGGAAATGAGTCACGTTCGGTGAAATGTACTCCTACACTTTCACCTGTATGTCATACTAGTATCTTTACACTCCTTGGTTAAGAGGACAACCAACAAACATGATATACAACATCCTATAATTGATAGTACTATGGCCCTGTCATAGTATATCATTTGGTCGCGAACTCTTTTAAGGACCTTCAAAGATAAATCCTCCTTTATCGTGAAGGAAGATCCTGATGGCTTCATTAATATTATGAGTTTTAAGATGTTCTTGTAATGAATAAACTGCTAAATAACTTTTATTAATATATCAATTTATATACAATTTACATTAGCACAATCATCAAATGATTGGCTTTATGATACAATTCTCAACATTCTTTTAGGTCTCTATACATCTTGGTGCCTCCTGGGTGCATTGTATAGGGAGAGTAGTGAGCCTCCCTTAGAATTTCTGCTCTTAGTTCCTCCACATTTAGTACATAGAGCCTATCATCAAATCTCAGGGATCCATCCTCCATTATAGCAAATTCATTTTGAACCCCTGACTTCACAGCTTCTTTAATCCTTTGGAGGTCCAAGTCTTTTTTCTAGGAAGACTTGATCTGATCAATCAGGGTGGACTAGAGTACAAGTGCTGCTACCTGCCCATCGACCACTGTACTTGCAATCCTACCTCCAACTTCTCTAGGTCCCTCTGGATGTAAGGCTGAGAAGTGATCATAAAAGCTAACCCCGAGGAGGACTTCCTGCTCAAGGCATCGCTACGACATTGGCCTTCCCTGGGTGATAGTGCAGGTTCAGGTCATAATCTTTTAGTAGCTCCATCCATCTCCTTTGCCTCAAGTTTAACTCCTTCTGAGTGAAGATGTATTTTAGACTTTTGTGGTCTGTATACATATCATATGCCTCTCCATACAGATAATGCTGCCAAATCTTCAAGGCAAAATCACGGCGGCCAACTCCAGGTCATGGGTAGGATAATTTTGCTCGTATGGCTTTAGCTGCTTGGAGGCATAAGCTATCATCTTCTTATTTTGCATTAGAACACATCCTGATCCCTTACGAGAAGCATCCGTGTATAGGGTATGGATGGGGGCTGATACTAGGCATTGCTTCAACTCTTGAAAACTTCTCTTACATTCCTCAGTCCAATCAAACTTCGCTTGCTTTTGGGTCAAGCGAGTCAGGGGTAGAGCAATGCGAGGGAATCCCTCCATGAATCTGCGATAACATCCAGCCAGCCCTACGAAGCTTCTTACTTCGGATACATTGGAAGGCCTGCTCCAGTTTACAACTGCCTCAATCTTCTTCGGGTCCACAGATATGCCATTTCCAGATATTATATGACCCAAGAATGATCTTGGTTCAACCAGAAGTCATACTTCTGCAACTTGGCATAAAGCTTTTTCTCCCGAAGAGTTTGCAGAACAATCTTCAGGTGGTCCACATGCTCTTCCTAGCTTTTAGAATACACCAGGATGTCATCAATGAATACCACTGCAAACTGGTCCAAGTATGGCCATACCTAGCTCTGAATGTTGTCTTAGGCACATCCCCAACCTTGACTTTGAGTTGATGGTATCCTGATCGAAGATCAATCTTCGAGAATACCTGATCTCCTTGGAGTTGATCAAATAGATCATCAATCCTCGGCAATGGATACTTGTTTTGCACTATTACCTTATTAATTTCTTGGTAATGAATGTAGAGCCGAAGACTTCCATCTTTCTTTTTGACAAATAATACTGGAGCACCCTAAGGGGAAACATTAGGTCTGATAAATCTCCGGTCTAGAAGCTCATGCAATTGGCTCTTCAAATCTTTTAGCTCAACTAGGGCCATACGATACGGGGCCTTGGATATAGGTCCAATGCCAGGGGCCAAATTAATAGTGAACTCAACCTCCCGATCTGGGGGTGTTTCGGTCAAATCGTCTGGGAATACATCAGGAAATTCCCGAGCCACTGGAATATCCTCTAGCTTAACCTCATCTGATGAAGGTCTTTGACCATAGCAAGAAATCCTTGGCCACCTTTCTTCAAATACTTTGCGGCCTGTAGTGCTGACACGAACACTGAGGCTAGATGCTCCTGACTTTCAGTAAAACTGAATTCAGGTTGATTAGGAATTTTGAAGATCACCATCTTCCTGAAACAGTCTGCTGAAGCATGATAGGAGGCCAACAAGTCCATCCCAAGGATAACATCAAAGGATTTTAGTGGGAGGACGATTAGATTAGCCTTCAATCTCCTATCCCCCATGTTAATCACGCAAGATCTGTATACAGAGTCTACCTTCATAACATCACCATTTGGGAAAGCAATGCGCAACTCTTGCTCTGGAGGAATGGGTGTCAAAAATTCATCCTTGGCGAGATATGTGCTAGATACAAACGAATGCATGGCACCCGGATCTACTAAGATTTGAGCATAATTGTTGCCTACTTTAAATATACCGGATCACACAGTTTAGTTTGTCTTAGATGTCATGAGGTTTAACATTGCTTTAATCATTCATGATCAATGCATCACATTGCATATGAATGAAGTAATCCTAAAGAAGTAACTAGGCCTGAAATTGTGGTTGATCATTGTTAGCCAGATTAACGGAACCAGAGCCTCCAGAAGCTTGTCGGCCTCCCTGCTGGCTAGAGTCACTAGCCTGGGAGTTCCCAATAGGCCGCGGACTCCTAGTGTGACGTGGCATTCTTAACTCCTGCCAGGGTTAGGTTCCAGTCAATATCCTTATAAACCACTAAATTTCAGGCTTTCAAAGCATATTACTTAAAATTCTAATAAGGTTATCACCCTCCCAATGTTATCCTAATGTTCTGCCTAGTGTCATCTTGTGTTTGTCCCTAAGGTCAAACCTGGTTATGATATCACAAAAGCTGTCACGCCCCAGACCCAATATTGGATCTAGGGGTGGCAACCCGCCACATGCCTGCAAGGCATCCTGAAATATAACATTTAATATAAGGAGAGATAATAACTATATATTATCCAGATTCAAAGTATTCTTATTACAAACCATAATCATATGTTTTAGGCTACATGCCAAATACATAATTCAATGGGGTTACAACAAAGTATTGGATCTAAGTCACTCTGATAGCTGCTCCAACTACCCCATATCCCCATCTTCAGTTCTGTGGCTCTGAAAAATATTATGAGATTTAAATGAGCTCACACTCAATAAGTAAGCCAACTATAATATAATGTAATTACTTCAAGCTTTTATTAACTCAAATAAACATCTGCCAAGCTTCCATGTTTCAAATACATTTTACCATGTTATCAAAACATGCATCATATGCTCAAAATAATTTTGGAAGCAATTGCTATATATAGCATGTTAAGAATATACAATTTCAGGATAAAACCACTGTATCACTGTAAATAGCATGTAAAAATACGTTTTTATACTAATGTCCCATGGCCGCATGTAAAAATACATTTTATACTAATGTCCCATGGCCACACTATGTCCTCATAAACAGAACACTCACCTTGGGTGTAACACCCCCTCGGGTGTATCCTCCATAAATATCCTCTAGGAGTCAGAATCCTGGAACCAGCATCATGAACTCATATCCTGCCATATCCGGCTACAGCACACCCAAGAGTGTGTCCTCCATATATTCCCCCTATGGATGTGGGTCCCGGTGCCATGTGGCATAATATTACCATATCCTATCACAGCACACCTCATGAGTGTGTGTTCTCCATATACCCTCCTATGGAGTTGGGTTCCGGTGTCAAGTGAGTCATGCAACAAATCACATCATATCATATCATATCATAGCGAACCATGGTGGGACATATTATCATATACATAAAGTATCATTTTTATGTCACATTTGCCAAATAGCATGTATCGTTGCAAAAATGCAATCCATATACTTTTCATAATTACAGTGATTTAAACATGTTAAATACACATGTATATTTATAAAACCTTTAGCAATTTTCAAGATCAAGCCAATTGATCAGTTATCTGCATAGGTACCAAATTATTTGCAAAATATAATAAATAATAAACTAATCATAGTAAATGCTCATTTACAAATAAGAGTACCAATCCTATTTTCTTATTTTTTAAATAATGCAATATATATCAATATAGCATTTAAATACATAATTTTCATATTTTAATAATTTATAAAAATTATGATAAATGGTTTACTTACCTTCTGACGCTAATTCAAAAATGTAATTCGGCTATTTAAGCACATGGGTACCTACAACATCAATTTCTCAATTTTTCGTTCCCAAAATTAGTATATCAAAATAGCTTTTAACCCTACCTAGTTTAATCCCGGGGCCAACTTGGGGCTTGAATATCTCCCAATATATAAGCCCAAATGGGAAATAAAAATATTCCAAGAAACTAGGATCAACATTGATCCGGCCTATATTTTTATTTCTCCATTCCTGACCCAATACTGGGTCCAAAAAGTGGCCCAAAGATGGCTTGTGAGCCGGCCTAACAGGGCCCAAATGAAAAACGGCCCAGCCGGCCCACTCCCTTTTCTTCTCCCTTGCCTCCCCTGTTTCACCCAAAACAGGGGAGATTTGTGCCGGTGGCCAGGGCCGCCGCCGGCCACTCCCCGGGGGGGTCCGGCCGCCGACAACCGGCCCGGAGCCTACCGCCGCCACCGACGGCCCGGAGCCGACCACCGCCGCGACCGAGCTCCCCCCTCTCTCTCCCTCAATCTCTCTCTTTCTCTCTCGTATCCTCCCACGGCAAGATTCGTGCGGTGGCACGGTCGGCCACCACGGCCGGCCGGACCTCCACCAGATGCTGCCCTAGCACCGATAGAGGTCGCCGGTTACAGCCCGGGCTCGGCGAGCCGCGGGTACTCCACTGGGCCCAAACCAAGCCACAGAGCGGCTTGGCTCTGAAAGAAGGGAGGGCCGCTCGGCGGCCCTCCAACACCCTTCTCTGGCCACCTCGAGCGGTCAGACTCCATCTTTCCCCTTCCTTCGGCCGCCTCGAGCAGCCGGGCATAGTAACGGAAGGAATTCCTCCTATTCTCCATCTCTCTATCACTCTCTCGGCCGCCTCGAGAAGCTGGGCATAGTAACGGAAGGAATTCCTTTCATTCTCCATCTCTCTGTCACTCACTGTCACTCTCTCGGTGAAATCCATGGAATGAGGGGGGGGGGAGAAATTACCTGTCGGCTGATGGTGATAGGTGGAGGTATGGCACGATGGAGAGGGGATTTCTTGATAGACTGAAATTAAATATATTGATCCCTATCAGATATGCGGAAACATGGGACCAATATATTTATCCTAAATAATAAAGGAAAGATCGATAAATACCTCCAGCCATTGCAAGGATCTTTCACGCCTTGCGGTCTCTCTCAGCGATGGTGTAAACTTTCTCTCGATGAAACTAGGCGCAGGGACCTACCCGTTTTATAAACCTTTATGCCTTATCTGTCCATCACAGAGGGCGCCGCTTTAAACGGATATGGTTGAGGGATTCTTATCTCAATCGTGAATTCAAAATTTGAATTCACGCAATCCCTCAAGATCAGAATATAGGACCACCTTAATCGTATCTAACCGATACGCTTAATGGAGAAAAAACCAACATTCTCCCACTTGGTCCGTATATTCTATTACTATAGTAAGAAACAGAATACATGAATCATGGCAATAGGTCCTCTTAAAATCGAGTATTATTTACCATATATCATAATGTATTATATTTCCCAAACATAAACCCATATAACTTAATGAATAAACCCCATGTTTATTCTAGGTCCAACTTAATGATGCTCATCACAAATAAATGTGTACACTAAATAACTGAATGTGAAAAACATCACAATCATAAAAGAGTTTCATTAATTATAAAATTCATCATTATAATGAATTAAATAAAATAACCAAGACCCATACGGTCTACATGATCCCTAAACTTCTATAGTGGCATGCCTTTAGTCAAGGGATCAGCTATCATCAACTCAGTGCTCACGTGCTCTATAACCACTGTCTTTTCTTTAACACGTTCTCGTATGGCTAAATATTTGATGTCGATGTGCTTGCTTCGACTACCACTCTTATTGTTTTTAGCCATAAACACTGCAGCTGAATTGTCACAATAAATCTTCAATGGCTTAGATATAGAATCCACAATTCTAAGCCCAGAAATGAAACTCTTCAACCATACACCATGCGAAGTAGCCTCAAAATATGATCGAACTCGGCTTCTATGGTGGAAGTAGCAGTCAAAGTCTGCTTGGCGCTCCTCCAAGATACAGCTCCACCAGCAAACATAAATATGTATCCAGATGTTGACTTCCGAGAATCAACACAGCCAGCAAAGTCAGCATCAGAGTAGCCAATTACTTCCAAATTTTCAGTCCGTCTGAACATAAGCATGTAGTCCTTGGTACCCTGAAGATACCTCATCACCTTCTTAGCAGCTCTCCAGTGGTTTAAACCTGGATTACTCTGATATCTCCCCAACTCCCAACTGCAAATGCTATGTCAAGCCTTGTACAGACCTGAGCATACATCAAGCTACCAACAGCTGAGGCATATGGAGTGTTTTTCATTTCCTCCCTCTCAAAGTCATTCCTTGGGCACTGACTCAAATTGAATCTGTCACCCTTGACTATGGGAGCTATACTCGGCGAACAATTTTTCATCCAAAATCTCTCTAAAATTTTATTGATATAGGTTTCTTGAGATAGACCTAAAACACCTCGAAGTCTGTCTCTTTGAATTTTAATGCCAATGACATAAGAGGCATCACCCATATCTTTCATGTCAAATTCTCAGAGAGAAATTGTTTCACCTCATGTAACATACCTTTATTATTGGTTGCAAGTAAAATATCATCTACATATAGGATTAGAAAACAAATTTTGCTCCCATTAACCTTCTGGTATATACATTGATCCATGATGTTCTCTACAAATCCAAATGAAGAAATCACATCATGAAATTTTAAGTACCATTGCCGAGAGGCTTGTTTCAATCCATATATAGATCTCTTGAGCTTGCATACTAATTGCTCATTATCACTAGAGGAAAAACCTTCAGGTTGTTTCATATAAACCTCTTCCTCTAGATCTCCATGAGAAATGCAGTTTTCACATCCATTTGTTGCAACTCTAAATCAAAATGCGCAACAAGTGCCATGATAATGCGGAAGGAATCTTTCTTAGATACAGGAGAAAATGTCTCCTTGTAATCAATTCCCTCCCTTTGAGTGAATCCCTTAGCAACGAGTCTTTCTTTATATCGCTCAATGTTGCCTAACGAGTCTTTCTTGGTCTTAAAGACCCATTATTAGCCAATGGCTTTTGCTTCATCAGGCAACTCAACAAGATCCCAGACTCCATTAACTGCCATAGAATTCATCTCATCTTTCATAGCATCATACCATAAATTAGATTCCTTACAATTCATGGCTTATGAAACGTTTCAGGATCATTTTCAGCTCCAATGTTATAGTCGACTCTTGAAGATACACAATATAGTTACTAGAAATTGCTGATTTCCTTTCTCTTGTAGATCTTCTTAATGTTGTAACAACCTCCTCTGGAGGAGTCGATTGTTCAACTATCTCTGGTAACTCATGAGAGACTGGATCTACTAGTTTATTATCAGCAAATTATGGAATTTCAACGATGGTTGTATAATGCCCGTTGGTCTTGAGGGGCACTATGAACGATAATCAGTCTTCACTTGAAGTGGAAGGTTGAGCATCAGAATGTTTCCTTTCAGGAATCATGCTCTGCAATTGGTCACTCCCACTGATCAAGTCATTCTCAAGAAATTTGGCATTTCTCGATTCCACAATCCTAGTTGTATGAGATGGACAGTAAATCTATATCCCTTGGACCTCTCGGCATATCCAACAAAATACCCACTAATGGTCCTAGGGTTCAGCTTTTTCTCTTGTGGATTGTATACTCTCACTTCACATGGGCATCCCCATACGCATACATGTCGCAAACTTGGCTTCCAACCTTTAAATAACTCAAATGGCGTTTTAGAAATAGCCTTGGTTAGAACTCGATTTAATATTTACATAGCTGTCTTGAGAGCTTCTGTCCACAATGACTTAGGTAGTTTGGAGCTGCTAATCATGCTCCTCACTATGTCCATCAATGTTCGGTTCCTTCTTTCTTCTACACCATTCTGATCAGGTGAGCCAGGTAAACTGTATTGGGCAACAATCCCATGTTCTTGAAGGAACTTCACAAATGGACCAGACATTTGTCCATCTTCTGTGTATCTCCCATAATACTCACCTCCTCTATCAGATCTCACAATTTTGATTTGCTTTCCACATTGTGTCTCTACTTCTGCCTTGAATACCTTAAAGGCATCTAATGCTTCGTTCTTATTATGAAGCAAGTAGAGATACATAAATCGTGAGTAATCATCAATAAAGCAGATAAAGTATTTCGAACCATGAAAATCCATATCCGGACAACAAATGTCCGTGTGTATGATCTCTAATAGGTCTGAACTCCTCTTGGCACCTTTCGTTGACTTATTGGTCTGCTTGCCCTTAATGCAGTCCACACAAGTATCAAAGTCAGTGAAGTCCAAAGAATTGAGTACTCCTTCATTCACTAACCTCTTGATTCTATCTATGGAGATATGTCCCAATATCCGATGCCACAACATAGAAGAGTTATCATTTACAACACATCTTTTCATGCCAGCCCTAACATGCATTACATCATGAGTGGTATTATTTGCAAATTAATATAGAAAAGACCATCAGATAAAGTACCATCCCAATAAGTTCAGATTTATAATATAAACTGGAAGAAGTATCTGAAAAGTTGAAAGAATAACCCAAAGGTACAAGTCTTGAAACTGAAATTAAATTCCTAAAAAACTAGGTACATAAAAGGTCCTTTCCAAATTTAAAATAAAACCACTACTAAGAACTAAGGTGCATGTCCCTATAGCTTCCACATGTGAGCGCATCTTATTTCTTGAAGAGATATATTGCTCACTTCCCACTGGCTTCCTTAAGTTTTGCGTACCCTGCAAAGTATTGCAAATGTGGATTGTAGAACCAGAATCAATCCACCATGTGTTATAAATAACATCAGCCATATTAGATTCATAACTGACAAGAGCTTTAACTGAAGTACTGAATTGCTCATCAATGGCCTTTAGTAGCTTCCTGATATTCTCATGCTTATCGACTGAACCACATATACCAACAGAGATTTTTGTCTTTATGAACATTGTACTCAAGCGATTGGATCGCTTCCAACGTTCATAAATCGCAATCTCATTAGGAGTGCTGGTCTGAGTTACTGAAGGTGGTTCATCCTTCCTTATAGCATAATCAATGTCCATCCAGCCCAGATGAAGGAGAATTCTCTCCTTCCAAACCTTATAGTTATCACCCCTCAATTCAGGTATGTCACATTTTATTTCAGAGAAATTTACAGGTTGCATAACTGCAAAATTTAAACATACATGTTTATTATCAAAAATTGAGGCTAATAAAATGTTTTACCAATGTAAATTATGCATTTAGAAACCAGTGAATCTACTGACATAAAACTTGCCTGTGGGCTAAAGCTCTAATTCAATTAGATTCACTTAAGTCTGTATGATAAAACTATCAAATTATGTTCCTTCTTTCTAATTCCTATGGGTAGATTAAAAAAATATAATTTGATATTTTATCTTAATTAATTATATAAATATAAAACAGTAAATCTACTGACATAAAACTTGCCTGTGGGCTAAAGCTTTAATTCAATTAGATTCACTTAAGTCTGTACGATAAATCTATCAAATTATGTTCATTCTTTCTAATTCCTGTGGGTAGATTAGAAAAATATAATTTGATATTTTATCTTAATTAATTATATAATATAAAACAGTGAATCTACTGACATAAAACTTGCATGTGGGCTAAAGCTTTAATTCAATTAGATTCACTTAAGTCTGTATGATAAATCTATCAAATTATGTTCATTCTTTTTAATTCCTGTGGGTATATTAGAAAAATATAATTTGATATTTTATCCTAATTAATTATATAAATATAATAAAAATTCCTGTAAATAAATTTTATTATATTTATATAATTAATTACAATTAATGTCTATTATTTATGTGATTTACTAACTTTATTATATAATTTTATAATTAAGGATGCTGTGGCTACTCCTCAATTATTCAATTGTATTTATCACTTAGACATTATTTAATTTTTATATTCAATTATGTCACTTAAGATGCATGCATAATTCATAAAATTTATACACACAAATTCTAAATATAATTGAACATAAATAGGCCAGACTAATGGTCCAACCACCTAATGAACAAGCCAACAGCCCGTCATCCTCACCCAATTCTAATAGTTTAATTTAACCAAAAAATCTCTCAATCACCTCAAAAAATAGTATGATCAGGACTATCATACGATTCATACTGAATGCACAGTCCAATTTGACGCAACCAGATTGAGCCCATGGCTCAGTCTACCCGCGGCTGGCCAGTCTGATCGCTGGGCCAGGCAATGGGCCAGTCTGGCCCAGGCGCTGGGCCCAGGCCTGGCCAGCGCTTGGCCCAGGCGCTGGTAGTGCCTAGGCCACCAGTGCCTGGGCGCTGGCCTAGGCCGCTGGGCCAGCCAGCGCCTGGCCCAAGCGTTGGGCCAGCCAGCTGCTGGCCAGCGCCTGGCCCAAGCGCTGGGCTAGCCAGCGCCTAGCCCAAGGCGCTGGGCTTGCGCTGGCAATTTTTTTTTTAAATTCTAAATGCTGCTAGCCAGCCGGCTTTTTTTTTTTTTTAATGTCCTGTGCATTTTTCTGTAAGAGATGTTTTTCATCCGTCCTCATTCCGTGCACATATCCAAACAAGAAAATCGATGCTTTCTTATCTCATGGTGATTTAATCGTGAGATATTTGGATTTATCTTTTATTTAAACTATATCCAAAAGGGTGAGTGAATAGATAAGTGCATGGCCATGGCATAAATCTTACTGATCAATCTCTTAAATAAAACTAAATTAAATAAAATGAATATTAAGAGTTTATCAGATCTAATACACTTTCAGATGATTCTTGATGACCTATTAACTCTCTCGGTACGCAGGTAGTTGGGTCAAATGCACCAAGGTACTACAACAGCCTCCCTTATTGGTACGTCCCTAATATCCCTACCGTACGCCCGTTGGGTGAAATAATCCAGGGTACTACTTGTAGCCTCCCCTTTGGACTATCCCTAAACGAGAGAAATAGAGATCAAGAATACCTTGTCCCTCTTTATCAAATAAATCATATAAAGATTGTTTCATAGGGATTTTATCAGATCCATATATCAATAGAAACAATCCTCATAATCAAGATAGAGGTATTTTTAAACGCTCTGATACCAAATGATAGACTGAAATTAAATATATTGATCCCTATCAGATATGCGAAAATATGGGACCAATATATTTATCCTAAATAATAAAGGAAAGATCGATAAATACCTCCAGCCATTACAAGGATCTTTCACGCCTTGCGGTCTCTCTCAGCGATGGTGTAAACTTTCTCTCGATGAGCGATGGTGTAAACTTTCTCTCGATGAAACCAGGCGCAGGGACCTACCCATTTTATAAACCTTTATGCCTTATCTGTCCATCACAGAGGGCGCCGCTTTAAACGGATATGGTTGAGGGATTCTTATCTCAATCGTGAATTCAAAATTTGAATTCACGCAATCCCTCAAGATCAGAATATAGGACCACCTTAATCGTATCTAACCGATATGCTTAATGAGAAAAAACCAACATTTTTTTCTTCATTTATAGTGGCGAGGAGAGGATCAATCCTTTCCTGTGCTCAGGTAAAGAGGAGAGCCAACGTGCCCCCTTCATTGACCGACGAAAGTCGCCCACGTCTTGCTTGCGGATGGCGCCACAGGGATACAGGGTTCACACATGGCGTGGGTGGTGGAATCTTGGCGATGACGTCAGGAGATTACGCCGGAGGCTGCGAGGGAGTGTGGTTGGTGCGGTTTCTTGAGGAGGGGGCTTTTGACCTTTCGGATTGTTGGCGGGGAATCTTGTGCTCCCTCCGTAGTCCGTGATACTGAGAGGAATTTTGACATCGTAGCCGTTTCAAAGTTGTTCCAAAAGTTCAATTGCCTTGTTTGTGCTTGAGACGCCGGTTTTGCTTTAAGAATCGTGCACGAGGTTCCCTGTTTGCTCGCAGTGATTGCTTTTAGATTCGTGCTCCGGCTTTCGTCTTGCTTGATCTCCGGCGATCTCCGCCGGCTGGGTGAGAGCTTCTCCTCCGTTGGTTGTTTCGACTCCCCTCTCCTAGTCATGGCTCCGGATTTGATTGAGAAGGACCGTCTGCCCCGACGAGCTGCTCCGGCTTCCGGCTTCAGATGGGTTTCCTCTTCTCCTTCTTCGTCGGAGGTGGAGAAGATGGAGTCAATCTATCCAGAGGTTGTCCAGATCCCGATCCCTCAGCTGGAAGCGGAGGCGGCTGGATGGAAGCAGAATGCTGTGATGGCCCGTTCCTTCTCTCGGTGGGTGCCGGCTGAAGCATATATTCGTGAATTTAGGCGAGCTGGGATCGCTGGAGGAATCGTCCCAGTCTCCTTGGCTTTCCGGTGTCATCTTTTTCGTTTTGAAGACTCTCAGGTAGTTGAGTTAATCCTCAATCGGCCGTGGGTGATTAATGGCCAAATTATTGGTACAGAAGCATGGCGCCCGGATTTCTTCCCGAACGAGCAATCCATCTCCTCTGCTCTGGTTTGGATGAGATTGCCGAGCCTGCCTATGGAGTTCTGAAGGAGGATTTCCTCAGGTCCATCTCGGAGCAAGCGGGTTCCTTCTGCTTTGTTGATGCTGCGACGGCGTCAAGGAACAGGGGAGGATTTGCTAGGGTGGCTCTGCGTGTTAACCTCCGTCGTCCCCTCCGCCCTGGGACTAGGGTTCAGGGCTTGAGTGGCCCCTTTTGGCAGCCGTTCGTCTTCGAATCCTTGGAAGGATTCTGCCCGAAGTGTGGGTCTTTGCATCTGGAGGGACCCTGTGCGTCGGAGGCCAAGGTTGATTCGAAGGACTCCGCCAGCAGCTTCGTCTTCGGATCGTGGATGGCTGCAGTTCGTCAACGGAGGCAAGTTGAGGATCCCCTGCGTCAAGCTCAGCATGGTGCCTCAGGTCCCCGATCTTCTCCTCTGCCTGGTTCTTCGGAGCCGAGAGCTAAGGATGGATGGAAGACCCCGGTGAAGCTGGGACGACGATTTCTTCATGGCTCAGGGAATTCTGGTTCTGATTGCAGCAAGCCGGGAGAGTCTTCGGATTGCCCTGCTTCAGCTTCAGAGGCTTTGTCAATTCCCTTGGCGGTTGATGAATCTATTGTTAAGTCTCAGAGGAAGAAGACAGAGGCTAAGGGAAGGAAGCTCAATTCTTTGCCTCTGGTGGCCGTGCCGGTTACCAACCAGCGTGCCGTTTCAGCTGATTCTGTGAAGGGAAAAAACAAAATGAATCACAGTGGCCTTTCTGAAACTTTTTCATCCCAATCCCTAATATCAGTTAATCCATTTGCTTCCTTGGCTTTGGATCCTAAAGTTGATGGTCAGATGGAAATTAGGGTGAAGGGTTCGGGGCCTCTTAAGCGGGCACGTACGGTTGAAGGAATGCCCCCCAGATCCATTTCCAAACTGGAAAAGAAAAAAGGGAAAGATAAGGGAAATTTGGCCAAAAGTCCAATGGATATCAATCCTTGCCTACAAAAACTGGCCCAGTCTCTTTGTTGCTTGGAACCAATTCAGGTGCTGAATCATAATAATCCTGAAAGGCCTGCAGACCAGGAGGGTCAGGTTAACGATGTAAACCTTAGGGGCCAGGGTTCAAGTCTCAATGAGGCAGATTCTGGTGCCATGCAGGACAGCTCTCCTCAGAATGCTGACAGTGAGATGGTAGAGGACCAGGAGGTGGTCCAAGTTAATTCCAGTTAATCTATGAAGATTTTAATTTGGAATGTTAGAGGAGCTAATAAGCCTTCTTTCCGTTCCTCTTTTAGTCGATTGATTCAGAAACATAACTTTGATATATGTGTTCTTTTAGAAACAAGGCTGTCTGGTGAAAGTCTGGTTCGTTTTCAGAGGCAGATTGTCCGGTCCTGGTCTTCATATGCGGTGGAGGCTGTGGGGCAGTCTGGAGGTATTTTGGCTGTTTGGCGTGACTCAGCTGTCACAATTGAAGCTTTCCATCAAAGTAGTCAACAAATAAATCTTGCTGTCTCTGAAGGGAACTCTGATCCCTGGATCATATCGGCAGTCTATGCCAGTACGGATTACCGAGAGCGTCGCACTCTCTGGTCCGATTTGACTGCCCTTATAGCTCAAGGAATTCCTTCCATTATTGCTGGTGATTTCAATTGTATTACTGAAGCTAATGAGAAGAGAGGGGGTAGGCCAGTTACCAATTCAGCTGATATTAATGAATTTAGATCATTCATTGGATCCACTGGGCTGATGGATTTGGGGTACTCGGGACCTCAATTTACTTGGTGCAATAACCGTCAGGGGACAGCTCGCGTTTGGAGAGAATTGACAGAGCTCTGGCAACCCCTCAGTGGCTCCAAAAATTCCCAGCTGCTACTGTCACTCACCTTTCGAGGATTGCCTCGGATCACTGCCCTATTCTGATTTCCCTGGAGGATGTTCTTCATCAGAGGAAACAGTTTCGTTTTGAACGATTCTGGACGATCCACACTTCTGCTCGGACGATCATTTCCCAGATCTGGCACCTTCCCATCAGGGGTAATGCAGCCTATCGGATTTCACGTCGTCTTATTTTGGCCAGTCGAAGACTTTCCGGATGGAATAGACTGGAGGTTGGGGATCTAGTCAGGCAAGTGGAGAAGGCTGAATCCGTTATCAGCGCCATTCAGACGAAGGAGGACCTCGATGGATTTCTTTTGCCCTCTGATCTCTCCTTGCTGCGAGAGAATCTTGCTCATCATCACTTCCTCCTTCGACAGCAAGAGTTATATTGGAGGCAACGATCTAGAGTCCAGTGGATATGTGAAGGGGATCGTAATACAAGATTTTTCCATCAGGCTACTCTGAAGAGGCGGGCAGCCAACAGAATTCGGCGGTTAGTGGATGCTGAGGGAAATTATCAGGAGGATATTCACCATATCCGTTCTCAGCTTCTTCATTTCTTCCATTCAAGATGGTCTGAAAATTTGGGCAACGGGGTTCCGGTTACCCCGGTTTCTGATACCCGGAAGGTATCCTCTTCGGATAACGCCCTTCTTATTAGGCCTGTTTATGCGGAGGAGGTCCGTCAGGCTCTTTGGGATCTCGGTCCGGATAAGGCCCCTGGACCAGATGGATTTTCCGCCTTTCTTTTTCCGTCATTACTGGGATATTGTCGGTCAGGAAATGGTTCAGGCTATCCAAAATGTATTCCAATCTAAGCAGATTCCTGAGGATTGAAATCGCACTCTTATTACCCTTGTGCCTAAACGCCCAGATGCTTCTCTTCCTCAGCACTACAGACCGATTAGCTTATGTACTACTATGTACAAGATCTGCGCTCGTCTCTTAGCTTCTCATCTCCGGGCGGTGATCCCCCGTATTATTTCAGAGGAACAAGGGGCGTTTATCAGAGGTCGTTCTATCTCGGATAATGTTCTTATCACTCAGGAGTTTATGCACGACCTTCATAGAGCCCCTGTTAGAAGGTGTCTTATGGCCATTAAGCTTGATATGGAAAGGGCTTATGATAGACTGAGTTGGAACTTCTTATATCGCTCTCTTCAGGGTTTTGGTTTTGATGAGAGGTTTACTGAATGGGTTATGGCTTGTATCCAGAGGCCTTCTTTTTCTTTGATTATCAATGGGAGCCCGACTGAGTTTTTTCAATCTTCGGTTGGATTACGTCAGGGATGCCCGTTATCTCCCCTTCTGTTCATCATGGCTGCGGATGATCTCTCTCGTGCTCTCCATTTAGCTCAGTACAACCAGAGGATTGTCCCTTTCAAAATGGGGGATGCGGGTTTTTCCATCTCCCATCTTTTGTTTGCGGATGACTGTATTCTTCTGGGTCAGGCCTCTACTGAAAATGCGGCTTCCTTCGATTCCATTATTCAGTGCTATTGTCAGGCTTCGGGTCAGAAGGTCAATCTTCAGAAGTCTTCTATTTGTTTTAGTCCGAAGACATCCAGACTTACTAGTGAAGCTATCATTGATCGGCTGGGCATCACTACTCAGACTGATCGTTTATGTATTTGGGGATCCCCATGACTGGTAGACGCCCTCGATGCTCTGATTTTGAGGACCTTGAGAGGCGGGTTCGTCAGCGTATTGATGGATGGCAAGTCACTGATCTTTCTATGATGGCTCGGATCACCATTATTCGGTCCGTTCTATCTTCCCTTCCGCTCTTTATGTTATCAAATACGGCCATCCCGACTACTTGTTTGAGGAGGTTTGAGAGATGGATCAGAGATTTTTTATGGGCATCTATGCAAAATGGGCATGGTATTCATCTTCTTTCTTGGGACAAGATATGCATGCCTATTCATGAAGGTGGTCTCGGGATCCAATCCTTGGTGGTTAGACGCCAAGCTTTACTGGCCAGACATGCTTCTCGTTTCCTTTTAGAGCCGCACTGTCTCTGGAGCTCGGTCATGCGGGCTAGATATGGTGATTGGAAGCCAGAAGAGCTCATTTCGTCGCCCAAGGGCAGCTCATTCTTTTGGAAGGAGGTGTGCCAGGTTGCCGACACCATTCGATGCATATCTCTTGGATGATTGGAGATGGTCATTCTATAGATGCCATTCAGGATTCATGGATTTCAGAGCTTCCACTGTCTCGATGGCCCTCATTCTTTAGCACTGATATTCCAACTGATACGAGGGTTAAGGATCTGATTTCATCTGTCCCCCCCTCCTGGAACACCCCCATGGTGACCAGTCTTTTTGGCAAGGATCTTTCTCAGAGGATTCTATCGATCCCTCTTATCTCATGCCCCTCCGCTGATATTAGGCTTTGGCAGAGATCCTCCCTCACTAGGGCCCCTCTCAGGGATCTTGTCAGGATATTCAGGCCTCGGTCCAGAGTACAAAGGATGCTGCGTGGATATGGAAGCTTCCCACTCTTCCTAGGGTTCAGCTCTTTATCTGGAAGCTTCTGTGGGATTGCCTACCGACGAGTGCTATGCTCTACCGTAGGGGTCTCCCTATCCAGCGACCTGCCCCTTATGCGGTACGGAGGACGAGACTACTGATCATGCTATATTAAATGCCTTAGAGCTAGAAGGATTTGGTATCTCAGGGTTATGAGTTCAGAGTCGATGTCTACGGTTCTCCTCGCCCTATCTTTCTTCAGGATCTCCGGACGGCTCCTCAGCACAATCGAGGCCTTTGGGCGATTACTGCTTACCAGATATGGCTATCAAGGAACCAGATTATCTTTTCGGAGGATTGTATCTCTTCTCATCAGCTAATAAGAAAAATTAGATCAATGTCCGTGGATTGTGCCCGTGCCCTTCATTCTGTTGGTTTTGATACATCTGGCCTCTGGGGTTCCCTGCTGCTACGGCAGCGAACCGGCGTACGGTTTTTATTTCTTGGGAGCCCCCTCCTTCAGGTTTTGTCAAAATCAACTTTGATGGGAGTGTCCGCGGCAGACTTGCTGGTTCGGCCTTCATCATTCGTGGTCCACAGGGTAATATGATAGCGGCGGGTGGATTTGGGTCTCTGGACTTCTCTGTTCCCATGGCTGAGCTTTGTGCTGCATGGGCAGGTATTTCTTATGTGGTGCAGACTCTTCGAGCCCAGAGGCTTGTTATTGAGGGAGACTATATGACTGTCATTCAGTGGATACGGAAAGAGAAAGCTCCTGATGTATCCACCAATCCGATCTTAACAGATATATGGACTATGCTTCAGAACTTAGATTCTGCCCAGATTTATCATGTTTTTCGTGAAGCCAACACGGCTGCTGACTGGGCAGCGACGGCCGTGGCTCAGCATGTAGGATATAGGATATGGACAATGGGTGAACCATGTCCTCCTGTGTTATTTCAAATTCTGCAATCTAATGTATCTGGGCTGACTCATACTAGACTTGTATGATCGCCCGTCTTTATCAAAAAAAAAAAAAAAGTTGTTCCCAAATAAAATCGATATATTTTTTTAAAAATCATCTTTTCAGTTTTGCTTAGAATTTTTTAGCCAAATGTTTTTCTTTAAGATATCTAACTAAAACTTCAAATCTTCAATTGAGAAAAAAATGAGAACTATCTTTTCCATACTTCTGCTTCCATTTTGGCCAGATTTAAACTATTCATCATGAACGGATCAGAAAATTTGGTCCATTCTAAAGGCAGCAAGTCATTGTAAGCCCACAGTTTTTTTTATTTCAATTACATTGGGATTGATAGCATGAATTTACTTTTTTTTTTTCACTCTATTTTATTCATAACTAAGTCGGCACATCTTTTTTTTTTGTATAGTTTAATTTAATAAATTTATTTTTTAAAAATTTATGTTGATTATCAATTATTTAACGTAATTTTTTTATACGAATTTAAAATCAATTTAGTTAAAAAAATTATAGTAAAAATTTAAAAACTCACAGGATAAATTAATGGATCGGAGCTGTCATGCTGTAAAAAACTTCAGGGAGGTCCGTGTGGTTTGGGAGAGTGAAGCTGCATGGGTCCTCGACAAAGACGTGTGATAACGTAAGAGATGACTGCAGCTAAGAGCGCAGTGTCTTAAACTCTTTTTAAAATTAGGGATGCGGGCGGCGCTCTGAACGCTAAGGTATTGGAGGATGGCCCACGATAAGCTGAAGATGGAGGGGTGAGGTGGGGCCTCGTGTAGGTTTGTTCAACGGTCAAATTTGTTTAGAGTTGCCATTGGTTGCGATATACTAGTTTAATAGATGACATGAATCAAAGCAGATGGAGGTGTTTAAAGAAATTATATATATATATTGTTGGGGGGTAAAATCATCATTGCATTGATATTCGTGCAGACGACTAAGGCTGACCCCCTCTTCCGGGCTTCCGTAGCTCGGCCTCTTCCGGGCTTCCGTAGCTCGGCCTCTTCCGGGCTTCCGTAGCCCGGCCTCCCCCGGGCTTCCGTAGCTCGGCCTCTTCCGGGCTTCCGTAGCTCGGCCTCTTCCGGGCTTCCGTAGCTCGGCCTCTTCCGGGCTTCCGTAGCCCGGCCTCCCCCGGGCTTCCGTAGCTCGGCCTCTTCCGGGCTTCCGTAGCTCGGCCTCTTCCGGGCTTCCGTAGCTCGGCCTCCCCGGGCTTCCGTAGCTCGGCCTCTTCCGGGCTTCCGTAGCTCGGCCCGTCTCGCCTCTTCCGGGCTTCCGTAGCTCGGCCTCTTCCGGGCTTCCGTAGCTCGGCCTCCCCCGGGCTTCCGTAGCTCGGCCTCTTCCGGGCTTCCGTAGCTCGGCCTCCCCGGGCTTCCGTAGCTCGGCCTCTTCCGGGCTTCCGTAGCTCGGCCTCTTCCGGGCTTCCGTAGCTCGGCCTCTTCCGGGCTTCCGTAGCTCGGCCTCTTCCGGGCTTCCGTAGCTCGGCCTCTTCCGGGCTTCCGTAGCTCGGTCTCCTCCGGGCTTCCGTAGCTCGGCTCCCCCGGGCTTCCATAGCCCGCTGCTACCTTGCAATCCACGCCCCGACGTCCACCTCCGCGGAACCTGGCGCAGGAGAGTTCAAGTCTACCCGAGCAGCACCCTGAGCAGGGGATCATATTGAGACGTGGCCTAAGACCTACTATAACCGCCCCAGGTCTACTCACCCAGATCCCAAGACATCGAGGAGCTCTCCCAGCCGTCGATCCCTTAACGGACAAGGCGTGGATTCTAACGGCCCCACAACGGCCTGATTCTGTCTACCCTCGAATCTTAACAACCTCAGTACCTTCCAGAAGACGCTCAAGTTCCCAGGTGACAGTCTATAAACACGAGTTTGGCAGATCACTTCAGGTACGCAACCCTTGACACACAAAAGCTCCAGGGTTACCTCTCTCTCTCCCGGCAGCTCGTCGGTGCTCTGTTCTTACCGGAGCCTCCGATTGACCGCCCCCCTGGAGAGGTCTCCCGGAGAGATCCACCTCCTCATTTGTCTGGTTGATCGCCGATTCCTTCCTCGCTGACTTGAGCGTCGGAGGGCCTTCCGCGGAGGACCACCCCCGGCGTCCTTCCGCGTGCAGGGCTTCCTGTTTTGCAGGTCCGCCGCACCCCATTCTCTGAGGATCGACCGCGCCCGAGTCGGAGGACGGATCCCGGCGGCAACAGATTGGCGCTAGAGGAAGGGCCTCAAGTCCCATTAAAACTTGAAACAAGGAGACAAGGATCTTGATCCGGAGAAGAACCTCTCTGATGGCCAACCGGAAGAGAGGAACAACCTCTGATGCTCCCGATCAGGTCGCCTCCCAGAGGCCTGATCCGACTGGCGCCACAGCGCCGCAACCCCCACCTGTCGAGACTCCGTCGCCGCCTGCCATTCCGGTGACCCAGGACCAGTTTGCTACGCTGGTCCAACAAGTCCAGGCTCTCACCCACCTGGTCCAGGAGCGTCTTGCACCTCCTCCTGCTTCACATCCCCAGAAAGAGACGACGACTTCCTCTTCACCGGCAACCTCCTCCTCTGATCCGCGTGAATCAGCGGACCCCCCGCGTCGCCCCAGGGGAGACAAACCGGTCCCTCGAACCGGTTGCGATGGAGATCTTCCCAGATCTCGGCGAGCCCGCTCCCTTTCTCCGGCAACGTCTCGCCATGATTCGACGCCGTCCTTGCGGTTCTCCCGCCCGGCTGCTCCTCTCGCCGGCGAGGAGGAGATCCGCCGTCAGATCCAAGAAATGCGTCAGGAGCTGGACGCCGCCAAGCAGATCCACCTGCCTCAGCCCAAAGCAGAGCAGGGCATCCCTTTCTCTAAGGGGATCATGGAGGAAGTGATCCCCTCCCATGTCAAGCTGCCGACCGTCGAGCCCTATCACGGCTCCACTGATCCGGACGACCATCTCAGCAGCTTCCGGTCAATAATGATGTTCCATGGAGCATCTGATGCGATCCTCTGCCGGGCCTTCCCATCCACACTCAGAGGATCCGCCCGAACCTGGTTCAACGCCCTGAAACCAGGTTCCATCGATTCGTTTGATGAGCTGAGCCACCTTTTTATTGGCCAGTTCGTCAGCAGCCGCCGCCACCGACGGAGATCCGACTCCCTCTCCGAAGTCAAGCAAAGAGAGGGGGAGTCCTTGAGAAATTATCTTGGCCGTTTCAACAAGGCCATGTTGGAGGTGGACCACCTTAATCATGAGGTGGCCATGTCCGCCCTAGCGGGGGGAGTTTCAAAGGAGAGCGACTTCTATTTGGCAATGGAAGTCAGCTACCCCCCGTGTCTGTCTGATATGATGGCCCTTGCGGACAAATACGCTCGGGTCGAGGAGTCGCGGAGAATGGCCCGCGCTGAACAGACGAAGAAGAGGCAAGAGCCCAAAGTTCCCGACAGACACCGCCCTGTCCGTCGGCCAAGCCCACCTCGCCGCCAAAGAGTCCCTCCGCCGCCGCCAAGGAATCGCTCCCGGAGTCCCCCTAGGCGATTCGATCGCTACACTCCGTTGACTGTGCCCCGGGCACAAATCCTCATGGAAATAGAGCGCCAGCTTCCCCGACCAGTGCCTCTCCGAGGGAACCCAACCCGGAGAGATCCCGCCAAGTACTGCCGCTACCATAGGGAGCATGGCCATGACACTGAAGAATGCTGGCAGCTGAAGAACGAGATCGAAAGACTGATTCGGCGGGGACGGTTGGACCAGTTCAGAAGGGCACCCGAGCCACAGCAGCAGGGAGGTGATCGCCAGCCTGAGCTCCCACAACTCCCTCCTCCTCCAAATCCGCCAGTGGTTGGCCGCATCAACATGATTGAAGAGGCCGGCGGATCGGGCTCCGGGGGCAATGGTGATGCACCGGTGCCAAAGAAGGCGCGCACGGGCGAGCTCTCCTTTTCTGATGATGATCTTCTTGGGATACAGCTTCCCATGAGGACGCACTTGTTGTCTCCCTAAATTTGAACAATTATGATGTAAGCCGAATCCTGGTTGATAGTGGAAGCTCGGTGAACGTTTTGTACCTCGATGTGTTTGCCAGGATGAAATTGCTCATGGAAAACCTTCGAGCCGTGGATTCCACCTTGATGGGATTCACCGGCGACGTCATCATCCCAGAAGGAATTGTCACCCTGACGGTCCGCGCAGGAACCTGGCCCTTTGTAACCGTTGTACAAGCCGACTTCCTAGTGACCGACCTCAGGTCCCCATATAATGCCATATTCGGCAGGCCCGGCTTGATGTCTCTTAAGGCGGTTGTTTCTATCCCGCATCTGTCGATGAAGTTCCCCACCGAGCAAGGAGTTGGAGTAGTTCGGGGAAGTCAAGCCATGGCTCGGCAATGTTTTGTCACGAGCCTTCAGTCCAGAATTCCCGAGGTTGACGGGCTAGACGCCCGCGAGGATTTCGCCGAGCAACGGGGAGAACCGGTGGAAGAGCTGGAAGAAGTACCGCTGGACGTAGCTCGGCCCGACCGAACCACAAAGATCGGGTCGCTGCTTGAGGGAGAGCCTCGTCGCGAGCTAATCAGATTCCTCCAAAGCAACGCGGACATCTTCGCCTGGACCGCCTCCGACATGCCAGGAATTAGCCCCGAAGTCCTCGTCCATCGTCTCAATGTGGACGAGATGCACAGGCCCGTTAAGCAGAAAAAGAGAAGCTTCGCCCCAGAGCGGCAAAAGGCCATTGAAGAGAGGTCGACAAACTCATCAAAGCCAACTTTGTCCGAGAGGTAAACTACCCCAGTTGGCTGTCAAACGTCGTCATGGTGAAGAAGTCGAATGGCAAATGGAGGATCTGCATCGACTTCACCGATCTCAACAAGGCATGCCCGAAGGACAGCTTCCCTCTCCCTCGGATCGACCAGCTTGTGGATGCCACCTCGGGCCACCAAATGCTGTCATTCATGGATGCCTATTCGGGCTACAATCAGATCCGGATGGCCCCCGAGGATGAAGAAAAGACAGCCTTCATAACCGACCGAGGTACCTACTGTTACCGAGTTATGCCTTTCGGTCTTAAAAATGCAGGAGCGACCTACCAGCGCCTGGTCAACAAGGTGTTCAAGGAGCAAATCGGCCGGAACATGGAGGTGTATGTGGATGATATGCTGGTCAAAAGCAAGGAAGCGCTGCGGCATGTTGAGGACCTCGCGGAGAGCTTTGCCACGCTGCGCAAGTATGGAATGAAGCTCAACCCAACCAAGTGCGCCTTCGGCGTCAATTCTGGGAAGTTCCTCGGATTCATGGTCTCCCAGCGCGGCATTGAGGCTAACCCTCAGAAGATTCAAGCTCTCCAACAAATGGCGCCCCCAGCGTCCATTAAAGAGGTCCAGCGCCTGACCGGGAGAATAGCGGCCCTTAACCGCTTCGTAGCTCGGTCAGCCGAGAGGTGCCTCCCCTTCTTCAAAACCCTCCGATCGGCCAAGAATTTCCAATGGACTCCTGAATGCCAGAAATCATTTCAAGATCTCAAGAAGTACCTCGGCTCGCCTCCACTTCTTAGTAGTCCGGTCCCAGGGGAGACTCTGTTTCTGTATCTGGCCGTTTCCGAGGGAGCAGTTTGTTCGGTACTGGTCAAGCAAGAAGGCAAGATCCAAAGACCGATCTACTATGTGAGTAGGCTGCTCCGCGACGCGGAGACGAGGTACACCAGGATCGAGAAAATAGTGCTTGCCTTGATTACCTCGGTCCGGAAGCTGCGACCATATTTCCAAGCACATTCAGTGACGGTCCTGACCGATCAACCCATCAAGGCGGTGGTCCACCGTCCAGAAACATCGGGGAGGATGACCAAATGGGCCGTCGAACTAAGCGAGCACGACATACAATTTCAACCTCGCCCGCCATCAAAGCTCAAGTGCTGGCCGACTTCCTCCTTGAGTGCACCATCCCGGAAGACGGCTCTACCCCAAAAAGTCCCGAAGGACCAAAACCTGAAGCTCGGTGGCTCCTTCACGTCGATGGGTCGTCCAACGCCCATCATTCCGGTGCGGGTTTGGTTCTCACCAGCCCGGAGGGGATGATCTTCGAATATGGCGTCCGATTCTCCTTCCCGGCTTCCAACAACGAAGCCGAGTACGAGGCCCTGTTAGCCGGTCTCCGGATCGCCCGCAACCTGAAGGTGGAAAAGATTAGCGCCTTCACCGACTCTCAGCTGGTGGCCGGCCATGTGCGAGGGGAGTTTGAAGCCCGAGAACCCAATATGGTTCGATATCTCCAAGAGGTGCGCGGCCTACTTCCTCACTTTTCAGAGTTTGAAATCATTCAAATTCCTAGATCGGAAAACGCCCGTGCCGACCTACTCTCCCGATTGGCAACCACGGAGACGATGGATGCTGAACAAAAATTCCATCTGGAGACTCTGGAGAAGCCGAGTATCATGGAAGCTGACCGGGTGATGCAAATCGAGACCGAACCATCCTGGTTCGACCCTATCCTCAGCTATCTTAAAGAAGGGTCGCTCCCGTCCGACCGAAGGGAGGCCAGGAAATTGAAGCTGCAGGCGACCCACTATGTATTGATTGACAGCCAGCTTTACAAGCGGTCTTTCTCCATGCCGCTGCTCAGATGCCTCCGCCCATCCGAGGCGGACTACGCTCTACGGGAGGTACATGAAGGGATCTGCGGCAACCATCTGGGAGGCCGGTCCCTGTGTCACAAGTGCTACGGCAAGGCTATTATTGGCCGACCATGCAGAAAGATGCGGACGATCTAGTCCGAGCCTGTGACGCCTGCCAGAGGCATTCGAGCATCCAGAGGCTCCCCTCCGCCGAGCTAGTTTCCATATCCTCCGCTTGGCCCTTTGCCAAATGGGGGATGGACATCCTCGGCCCATTCCCGTTGGCGACAGGACAGCGAAAATTCTTATTTGTCGCCATTGACTACTTCACCAAATGGGTTGAAGCGGAAGCAGTTGCCCAAATCACCGAAGCCCGGGCCAGAGACTTTGTGTGGAGGTCCATCATCTGCCGGTTCGGCCTCCCCCACACCATAATCACCGATAACGGCAAGCAGTTCGACAATTCCAAATTCCGCCAATTCTGCGAAGAGCATGGAATTCGTCACCACCTTACTTCGGTCGGGCACCCACAAGCCAACGGAGCGGCCGAGGTAACCAACAGGACTCTCCTCCAAGGAATCAAAGCTCGCCTCTCTAGAGCCCAAGGCAGGTGGGCAGATGAGCTGCACCATGTCTTGTGGGCCTATCGCACCACTCCGAGAATCCCAACGGGCGAGACCCCATTCCGAATGGCTTTCGGTACGGAGGCCGTCATCCCTGTGGAAGTGGGCCTCCCATCTTTGCGGGTGGAGAGTTACTCGGAAGAAGCCAGCAACGAGCAACTCCGCACCAACCTCGACTTGGTGGAGGAAGTCAGAGAGAAGGCCCGAATCAGGACGGCCGCCTATCAACAGAGGGTGGCTCGGTACCATGCCTCCAGAGTTAAGGGGAAGACTTTCCTACCTGGCGACCTTGTCCTCCGGAAAGCTTCTGTATCCAAACCGCTGGAGCAAGGAAAGCTGGCGCCGAACTGGGAAGGCCCGTACCAAGTCACGGAGGTCATTGGGCCAGGAACCTACAGCTGCAGGACCTCGAAGGGAAATCCGTCCCCCGAACGTGGAACTCGGACAACCTCCGCAAATACTATCAATAGGGTATGTCCTTTACGCCCCGCCAGTTGTCTATTTTCCCACAACTGTGAATCGATTATATCCCATATTGCCATAAATCGTAAATGGAAATAGATGCTGCTTATCAATCCTCGGCACACCGAGCTATCTGCTTGAACAGGAAAATCTCCGAACCTTGGCAGGGCCAAGTAAAACATTTCTCCGAACCTCGGCAGGGCCGAGCAACAAATCTCCGAACCTTGGCAGGGCCAAGTAAAACATTTCTCCGAACCTCGGCAGGGCCGAGCAACAAATCTCCGAACCTTGGCAGGGCCAAGTAAAATATTCTCCGAACCTCGGCAGGGCCGAGCAACAAATCTCCGAACCTTGGCAGGGCCAAGTAAAACCTCCGAACCTCGGCAGGGCCGAGCAACAAATCTCCGAACCTTGGCAGGGCCAAGTAAAACATTTCTCCGAACCTCGGCAGGGCCGAGCAACAAATCTCCGAACCTTGGCAGGGCCAAGTAAAACATTTCTCCGAACCTCGGCAGGGCCGAGCAACAAATCTCCGAACCTTGGCAGGGCCAAGTAAAACATTTCTCCGAACCTCGGCAGGGCCGAGCAACAAAGGGCCAAGGAACCTCGGCAGGGCCGAGCAACAAATCTCCGAACCTTGGCAGGGCCAAGTAAAACATTCTCCGAACCTCGGCAGGGCCGAGCAACAAATCTCCGAACCTTGGCAGGGCCAAGTAAAACATTTCTCCGAACCTCGGCAGGGCCGAGCAACAAATCTCCGAACCTTGGCAGGGCCAAGTAAAACCGAACCTCGGCAGGGCCGAGCAACAAATCTCCGAACCTTGGCAGGGCCAAGTAAAACATTTCTCCGAACCTCGGCAGGGCCGAGCAACAAATCTCCGAACCTTGGCAGGGCCAAGTAAAACATTTCTCCGAACCTCGGCAGGGCCGAGCAACAAATCTCCGAACCTTGGCAGGGCCAAGTAAAACATTTCTCCGAACCTCGGCAGGGCCGAGCAACAAATCTCCGAACCTTGGCAGGGCCGAGCAGAACCTTGGCAGGGCCAAGTAAAACATTTCTCCGAACCTCTCCGAACCTCAGGGCCGGCAAGCAACAAATCTCCGAACCTTGGCAGGGCCAAGTAAAGAACCTCGGCAGGGCCGAGCAACAAATCTCCGAACCTTGGCAGGGCCAAGTAAAACCTCCGAACCTCGGCAGGGCCGAGCAACAAATCTCCGAACCTTGGCAGGGCCAAGTAAAATTTCTCCGAACCTCGGCAGGGCCGAGCAACAAATCTCCGAACCTTGGCAGGGCCAAGTAAAACGAACCTCTCCGAAAGGGCCAAGGAACCTTCTCCGAACCTTGGCAGGGCCAAGTAAACTCCGAACCTCGGCAGGGCCGAGCGAAAGGGCCAAGGAACCTTCTCCGAACCTTGGCAGGGCCAAGTAAAGAACCTTCTCCGAACCTTGGCAGGGCCAAGGAACCTTAGTCTGGCAAGGCCAGGTAAAAACCACTCGGGCTAAAAACCCCGGCAAAAGGGTCTGGAACCATGGGCCTCGACCAAAGCCGAACGGCCCCAAAGTACCCGAAAAACTTCGTCCGGTTTGAGACGAGCACGTTGAGTAAAAAACCATGACGCGAAGAAAAAGCCGGCAAATTCGGCAAAGCCTCTCCCGAGGCTATAAAGCCTCACGTAACCGGCCAAGGGCCCCAGGCTGGGCTGGGAAATTCTCCCTAACCACCTTTGGGTATCGCCCCTATAGCCCATCATTCGAAATATCCTACGATTAGCACGCAGGGCGATGGGACCAAACCGACCCCAAGTCCGTCGAGCGTAAAATTCTCAAAGAAGAAAAGATTCCTGAAAACAAGTCCATTTTTCATTCAAAAAGGGGGGGCACAAAGGAAAAACAAAAGCAAGGGGGGCAAAGCCCTCAAAAGGATCTCCAGAAGAGCGGTCAGGTCGGCCACCTGCTGACGAAGCAGCCGGATCTCCTCCTCCTGCCGACCATTACCAAACGTGAGGCCTCCGCCTCCCGAACCGAACGTCCAGGAACTCTTCAGCGGTCCTGGCGAGCCGCTCATTGGTTGCGAGGCTTGACGCAAGGGCCAGCCCGTCACAGTCACGGAGATCCTCCCCTCCGAGTCGACGGGTTGTAACCGAGGAGCGAGTCAGTTGAGGACCGCGCCGGAGAATCCATTTTCTTTTAGCTCAGACCGAAAGATGGCCAAATCCAGTCCCCCTCGGCCATATTTATACCCGCTAGGAGGGTATCCAGTTCAGCCGTACCGCGGACGCCGACCTATGAAAATTTGCCATGTGTCGCCGTTCTAATGCGTACGGAATCCGAAAAGTCGCGCCCTATCCCGAGGCAGATCGGAAAATGCAAACAGAGCATCTTCCCGATCTGCCGCCTCCTGCAATAAATGCTTTCGACGCTTCCCCAAGCCTTTTAAAATCGCCCCCTTTCTCGAAAAACGCGTGGGAACAGAGTCCGACGCCCGATCGACGATCTGTCCCCTCGAAAAGAGCATCGCCAGTAAAAGCATAGCAAACACGCCGACCATTCCGTTCGGCGACTGATTCGCTCCCTCCGAGCTATCAGTTCTCCGAACCTCGGCAGGGCCGAGCTACAGTTCTCCGAACCTCGGCAGGGCCGAGCTACAGTTCTCCGAACCTCGGCAGGGCCGAGCTATCAGTTCTCCGAACCTCGGCAGGGCCGAGCTATCAGTTCTCCGAACCTCGGCAGGGCCGAGCTATCAGTTCTCCGAACCTCGGCAGGCCGAAGAACCTCGGCAGGGCCGAGTTCTCCGAACCTTGGCAGGCCAAGCGAGATTCTCTCCAAGGCAGTGCCGAGTTGCAAAATTCTTCAAACCTTGGCAGAGCCAAGTAAGACGTTCCCCGAAACTCAACTATCTCGAGGGACTAAATCCTTAAACCATGGCAAAAAGGGTTGAAGGCTCCCCGAACTTCGGCCAAAGCCGACCCACGATACTCCGGGCTCCGATAAAAACGGAGCACAAAATACCAGACTCCCGACCTAAGCAAGGAGTGTATTTCGCCGAACTATCTTTGCACCGCCGCATACGGACCTCAATTAGTTCGGGCATCATGGGATCCTCGTCTAAGGACGAGCGGGACACTTTTATGCCCCACAAACGACAAATAGCAATGAGATCGGCACAAGAAAAGACATTGAGAAACAAATATAACTCTCTTTATTGCCCATCATGATCAATTACAAATGCCTCATAGGCGTTACAAAAGCATTGAAATGCATAAAATAAAGGCAAATATAAACTCGGGCAAAACCTCGATCCATCGAGAAATCATGCAAACCACGAAACGGCCAAGTCCGCTTGGGATGAAGTCTCTGAGGCATGGCCCGCGGGCTGATTCTGATCCCAAAGGCCCAATCCACTCCCCTAGGAAGGGAGTGCTCCGCCGCCACTCAAGGGGGAACCGGGGACCATCCGCCCGGTTGCTCCCCTCCCCCCTTCGGAATCGAGGGAGGGGAGGGTGATGGGAGCCCGCGTGCACTTCCGACCCTGCATCCCCCGCAGCAGGAGCCGCAGACCACAACGGAAGCGCATATGTGCGCTCTCCGTATGATCTCTGCCCCCTCCATGTGCGCTCTCCATATGATCTCCGAGACTCGTCCCCTAAGGATGAGCCATCCTTCAGCTGCTCCCCGGTCGCCCCAGCTATCCGGCGGCAAGGAGCCCATGAAAAGAAGGGTCGATCCTTCCACTCGTAGCAACAGAGAAACGAGAATGGTAAAAATTCCAACGAGAAAGAAACTTTGGGGATAGCCAGATGAGACCCCTCTTTCCCCTTTTTATAGGCAGAAAGGACTCGGGACGAGCCATCAGAGCTGAAAGTCCCGAGATTCAAACACCTGTCCCACGCTCCACGTGGTCCCCAGAAATTGGCGTAGCACCCCACTGCGCGCCGAACTCACCGCCTGAACCAGGACGCGTACGGAGATCCTTTCCTGATCCCGGATCGCAGTCATTAAATGCAGAAAATCGTCCGCTGACGCTTCGAAAATCGGCGGGCTCAGAAAATCGTCCTTTGAAAAGGTACTGTCCAATAGTGGACGGTTGCGTGCGCATCGCAACGAGATGACCTGCATGGGAAAGGAGCACCTTCCGGAAAGCTCTGATACAGCTTTATACCCCCACTCTGCCGTATCTCCACTTATAGTAAAGAAAAACCGAATTGCCTGCGGGATGGCAGAACGCTGGCAGGATGGCAGGGAGCGCGAAAACCTATTTCATCCGTCGGCCCCAGCCGACCCATTTTGTCCGTCGGCCCAAGCCGACCTATTTCGTCCGTCGGCCCCAGCCGACCCATCTTTGTCCGTCGGCCCAAGCCGACCTATTTCGTCCGTCGGCCCCAGCCGACCCATAGCCGACCATTTCATCTCGGCCCCAGCCGACCCGTATTTGTGTCGGCCTTAACCGACCTATTCTATCCGTCGGCCCCGACCTATTTCGCCGTCGGTCATAACCGATCCACTTTGATTTGTCGGTCCAAACCGACCCATTTTTCCTGGTTTCGAATTAAGGATGGCCCAAGGATATCGGCGAGTCCCACTCAACAGCAAAGTCACGCAGAGAAACACTTAGATAAAAACAGAAATCCCTTTGAAAATGTCAAAAATGTTTAAAAGGGGAAGATACAGGAGCGGCCCCTAAGAGCCAGGAGCCCCACCGGCTTGGGGAGTACCCTCAGCCACATCTGCAGGTGCACGGCTAGGCTCGCCCTTCTCTGATGTTTTCACCCCTCTGTAACGGTTTGTGACTGTCCCTCGGAGGCTACGGCTTCGCTGGGACCAGGGGCGCCGCCAAGCTCGGCGTCAGAAACGCACATCTCTCTTCTTCTTCTTCGGACTCGCCGTCTTCGGAGCCTCGATGCTCAGAAAAGAAAGGTCCCACTCCGGGTGCCCGCTAAGTATCCTCTGCTTACACTCTTCCATCCCGTGACGGAATGCGTCTACGTCATAGCGTCTTGCCTCCCCTGAAGAATGGCGAGCTGCGTGTTGGCCTCAGCGGCCCGTTTCTCGGCCTCGACGCTTGGCCTTCGGATGGCGTTTTGCCCCTCGAGCTCGCTAGACCGTATCTCGAGCTCCGAGCTCCTGCTGCGAGCAGACGCGAACGCACTTTGGAGAGCCTGAATCTCCGACCCCATCCTCGCCATCTGGAAAAGTCAAGGACAATCGGCATCAGGGAACCAATAGAAAAACAAGAGGGTGAAATAAGAGCATACCTCCCCCTCTCGCCTGGCCAACCTTCCGGCCAGCTCCTCAGCCTCGCTCCGGGCCCTCGTCCTGTCAGCGCCGACCAACTCCACCCTCTCTTGCAGGGTACTGATCTTCGATCGTCCGGCTTCAATCTCCCCGCGAGCTTGCGATAACTCGCCATTCACTCGATCATTATTCCTTGTTGCCACTTCGCGTTCTCCTTCAATTCGGCGATTTCGTCATTACGCCTTTTCAGTGTCTCCTCCACCTCGCCCAACATTCTCGTCAGGCGTTTTCTTTCGTCGTCGGCCTCTCTCCTCAACCGGCCCAGACTCTCGCCGTGGTCCCGCCGCATCGCCACCATCTCCGCGGAGTGTTTTGATTTGATCTTGGCCAACTCCCGGCATGCGTCATCGCTCTTCGCCAGGAGTCCCTGTAACTCCTCCACCCTGCGCTTCAGCTGGACACCTCGTCCACGGCAGCCTGGTGTGCCGCCCTGGCCGCCTTCGAGCTCCTATCCATCGTGTCCATGAGCTCCGCGAACTGCTCAGACGTTTTCAGCGCGACTGGAGCTCGACATTCTCCCTCCGGGCCTGGACGCTGGCCCCTGTCGCCAGACTCAAGCGCCAGCAAATTGCCCGAGAAAGCAAAACCCCCTACAAAGGCAAAAATTGAGTAAGCGCCCACAACGGAGTCCATCGGGTAACATCTGACACGCTGGGAAAATGACTCACTCACCTTCGAAGCATAGTCCCGGGTCATCTTTATCAAAGTTGTATTATCTATGGCGGGGAGGAGATGAACCCTCAGCTACACCTTGCTGCCCGAATGCAGCATCTATCAACCCCGGTCAGCAAACTCGTCCGTCGATGGACCCGCACCCGGATGCAGGACCGACCTTATCATGGCGGAAAACGCCTCGTCAACTAGCCTCCGAGCCTGGGTTGACCGACCCCGCCTGAGGGACCGGCCTGGACGATCCCCAGCTGAGTGCCTGCAGCCTCCCAGCCTCTTCCATCAGGGCCCTGGCTTGAGCCTCTTCAGATAGCTCGGCCAGCCCAAGCGCCAGCCTCCCCAAAATCTTCCTCGAGGGGCCCCGATCGTGGGACCCCACTTTGTTGCGCTCCCTCCACCGGTGCGCCCTCTCCAGTAGCCACCACCTGCGGCCCCTCCGCGGGCTCCCCCGAGGTCTCAGTTTGAACCGCCTCTTGACCCATCGAGGACGGCCAACCTCACTGCTGCCGGATTCCCCAGCGGATAGGCCAAGCAGGGGCCCCTCCCGAACTTCCCCCGTTGCGGCTGTCTCCTCCCCTCTCCGCTGGAGCCAGTGGCGATCCCGGGGGCCCCCTCCGCTACGGCCGCCTCCACTGGACCCGTCACGGTTCCTCCTTCAAGGGGGGCGCGGTCGGATGAGCCAGCGGAGCCTCATCCGAGCTGTCCGAAATCTCCAAACGAGAGGTTCGGGCGCCGCCGCCCTCCCCGTATCCTCCTTCGCCCCAGGCGCCTGCCGTAGCGCTCCAGCGTCCGGCGGGCTCTTTGCGGATGTGTGGCCCCTCTTTTTGGGTCGGCCGCTGTCCGCTCCACTACCTTCCCCGGGCGCTTCCCTCTCTTCCTCTTGGAGAGGCTCGACAACGCCAACCTCGTGGCTGCAAACCGGAGTTCACACATGTCAAACCCAAGCGCAGTAATCGGGAAAAATACACAACGCAAAAGAAACTCACCTTGAGGGTCCAAAGGGCTGAGCCCGGCTGCAAAGAGG
>UESW01004160.1:0-148200 GCA_900491605.1 Calamus simplicifolius
TATGTTGCTTGGAACTTTTCCAGCAAACAGCTCCACCATTTAGGATAAACACGAAACCCGATACACTTTTGCTATCATCATGATCTGATTGGAAACTGGAATCAGTATATCCAACAAGTTTCAAATCAGACTCTCCATAGACTAACCACTGGTCCTTAGTATTTCTCAAATACTTAAGGATTGTCTTAACAACTTGCCAGTGTTTTTCTCCTGGATCAGATTGGTATCTACTCACTACTCCTAGTGAGTATGCCACATCTGGTCTTGTACATGTCATGGTGTACATAATCGATCCTACTGCCGAAGCATATGGAATTCGACTCATACGTTCTCTTTCATTAGGAGTTGTCGGACAATCCTTCTTAGAAAGATGAATTCCATGGCCTATCGGAAGATAGCCTTTCTTGGAATTCTCCATGCTAAACCTCTTTAGCACTGTGTCAATGTACGTAGATTGGGATAAACCAAGCATCCTCTTAGATCTATCTCTATAGATCTTCATCCCTAGGATGTATGATGCTTCTCCCAGATCTTTCATGGAGAATTGTGATGATAACCATGTCTTTATTCCTTGTAATGCAGGGATATCATTCCCGATTAAGAGAATATCATCCACATATAATACAAGAAATACAATAACGGAATCGTTAGCCCATTTATAAATGCAAGGTTCTTCTTTATTCTTAATAAAGCCATAAGATTTGATCACTTTATCAAATCGTATGTTCCAACTCCTAGATGCTTGCTTAAGTCCATAAATAGACTTCTGTAGCCTGCACACTTTAGACTCGTCTTCAGATATAAAACCTTCAGGCTGTATCATATACACCTGTTCTTCTAAATCACCATTTAGAAAAGCGGTTTTAACATCCATCTGCCAAATCTCATAATCGAAGTGTGCTGCTATAGCTAGCATAATCCGAATGGATTTCAGCATTGCCACAGGAGAAAACGTTTCGTCATAGTCAATACCATAACGTTGACGATACCCCTTGGCAACCAGACGTGCTTTATAGGTCTCAACCTTTCCGTCTGCGCCTCTTTTCCTCTTGAAAACCCACTTACACCCTATGGGTTTTATCCCTTCGGGTGGGTCAACTAATGTCCATACATTATTGTCCTTCATGGAATCAAGTTCGGATTTCATGGCATCAAGCCATTTATTAGAGTCAGTCCTTTGCATAGCATCCATATAGGTGATCGGATCCTCGTTGTTCTCATCGAGTTCAACAGGATCATCGTTCTGGACCAAGAAACCTAAGTATCTGTCGGTTGATGTGGTACTCTACCAGATCGCCTTAATGGTGCATCTAAAATGGGTTTTGAGTTTGATCTAATCAACTCAGATTCTAAGGGTTCACTGGTTTGTGTTGTTCCTTCTACTTGATGAACTTCCTCAAGTTCAACATTAGAGCTATTTGTTCCTTCACTAAGGAACTCCTTTTCAAGAAAAACTGCTCTATTACTAATGAACAACTTTTGTTCTTCAGTATTGTAGAAGTAATATCCTTTTGTTTCTTTCGGATAGCCGATGAAAAAATATTTGTCAGATTTGGGTTCAAGTTTGTCTGATTTTGCACGTTTCACATAAGCCGGACACCCCCAGACTCTCAGATAGGTAATAACCGGTTTATGTCCATACCACATCTCATGTGGAGTTTTAGAAACAGACTTACTTGGAACCTTATTAAGAATATGACAAGCTGATTCTAATGCGTATCCCCAAAATGATATTGGCAAGCTTGCAAAACCCATCATGGACCGAACCATGTCTAACAGAGTTCGATTCCTTCTTTCCGACACACCGTTATGTTGCGGTGTTCCTGGAGGAGTCCATTGGGAGAGAATCTCATTCTCCCTTAAATATGTCACAAAGTCATTGGAAAGGTATTCGCCTCCTCGATCTGATCGAAGGGTCTTAATACATTTTCCTGTTTGTTTTTCTACTTCTTTATGATATAGTTTGAACATTTCAAACGATTCAGATTTATGTCGCATAAGATAGACATAACCGAACCTAGAAAGGTCGTCTGTAAAAGTAATGAAGTAGTAATATCCACCTTTGGCACAAGTGCTCATTGGTCCACATACATCAGTATGTACTAGACCAATAGCTCTTTGGCTCTTTCACCTTTTCCAGTAAAAGATGACTTGGTCATTTTACCAAGAAGACAGGATTCACAGGTAGTTAATGATTCACAATCATCTCGAAGGATGCCCTCCTGAGTTAACCTGTTTAATCTGTTCTTATTGATATGACCCAGCCGATGGTGCCAAAGATAAATGTCTGTGACATCAGTTGTTCTAGGGCGCTTACTTGATTTGTACACTACATTCACAGGCTGTGATAATATATAAATGCCATTAGATAAATGCCCAGTCATTACAGTGACTCCATTCATAATGATATTCAAAGTAACATCCTTTATTGAAATTTCATAATGACTTTTGGCCAGAAGGCCTACAGAAATTACGTTCAACAAGAACGTTGGGCAAAAATGACAATCATTTAGTATAATGACATTTCTATTGAAAACTATTTCAAGAACTCCTAATGCCAGAACTGGAACTAATCTTCCATCGCCGACATTAAGGAATCTTTCATTGTCCTCAAATCTTCTAGTGACCTGTAGTCCCTGCAATGAATTGCAAATGTTAAAAGGACTCCCGGTATCCAATACCCAGGTCTGATTATCATATACAGAAAAATTACAAGGTGTTATCATATAAATACCTTGTTGAGCAACATCTTGCCCCTTTTTCTTCTTTGGCCTGTTTGGATCAAGTGTGGCAATGTAAAGAGGACAGTTCCTCTTCCAGTGCCCTTGCATCTTGCAATGAAAGCATTCAGCTTGACTTTTATCAACTTTCTTCTTCTGCATCTGACCCCTTATAGATGTCCTAGCATGTTGCACCTTTTTCTTATTCTTTTTCTTCTTCCCTTTCCCAAAGGGTTGACGCCCTACCTTAGATCCTTCAACCACATTAACCAAACCCTTAGAGAGCTGGTTATCCTTCTCAAAGTTCTGTAACAACCCCAACAAACCGTGGTAGTTGACTGCAGGCTTTGTCATTCGAAAATGAGTAAGGAAAGGTCGGAAGGATGGAGGCAAGGAATTCAGGATCGCATCTTTTCCCAACTGCTCATGTAGGGGAAAGCCGAGCTTGCTTAGGAGTTCTATCTTCTCGATCATGTACAATACATGATCAGTGACAGGAGATCCATCCCTCATTCGAGCATTAAAAATAGCACAACTAGTCTTGTGCCTTTCAACGTCGTCAGGTGTGCCGAAAGATTCATTCAACGCTTGAATGATTTCTTCTGGCTGAGCATTCTCGAACCGGCGACCGAATTCATCGTTCATTGCTGCTAGCATGATGCAACGTACGCTAGTTCTATCATTGAGCCACTTCTGATAAGTGTCTTTCTCAGAACTTTGGGTGTTTGCATCAGGTATCTTTGGTGCAGGATTATTAAGAATATATAGAATCCTCTCATGCTCAAGGACGATCTTAAGTTTTCTAAACCAGCTATTGAAATTTGAACCATTCAACTTGTCACTATCCAATAGGGACCTTAATGATAAATTAGTGGCCATTTTCTGCATAAGAAAAAACTAAAGTTTATTAGTATATAAATTGATTCAGTCTAAAGACTTGGACTTTAGTCTAAAGATTCTTCCACTATTTTGTTTAAATTGGTAGCCTCTACACCCCAATTCGAAGAATTATTCTTAATTCTTTAGCGGGCACTAAGATCTACATAGACTACATACAGGCCCAAGTGAAGCTTGGCCAACCCATATGCATCTAAGAGTAGGTTCAAAACCAATTGTTTCCCAAAAATTTCTTAGTGTTCAGTTTTGCCCCATGTACCTCTTCAGCAGGCATGGAGTGCCTCCACTGAAAGTTCTGGTTAGGTCCAACCATTAAATGATATAATCAGTGTAACCTATCAATAGACAACCAAGCCCGAGTGAAGCTCGGCTCACCTGACTGTCTATTTAATAGTTACGCTGACTTATCATATAATGAATGATAATTCCGATGGTTGACAAGCACCAGGCATGGAGTGCCTCCAATGATTATCAAGACATCGGACTCATTATCACCCACTTAATGGGAGGCTATGATCTAGTTATCATATAATTTTTCATTTTAAGGACCTAATAATTTTAGAGGATTTTATAATTTGAAGACAAATGACTAATCAAGTTCTCCCACTGAATGTATGAAATGGGTAGAATGAAACAAGATTAAGTCAGGTTAAGTGGCACCTAAATCAGTCAGACTGATTTCCTTACAGGCATGGGTCAACCCGAATCAGGTAAATGATCTAAATCATAAATGGTTCACCATATTGACCAGGTAAGTGAGATCAATGGGAGGGATATGCCATTAACTCGTTAAAGACGCATCAATATGAGTAGCTCCCAATTAAAAACCATTCGATCGTTGATCCTAGAGCAACTTGCCAACTCACCTTGACATCATATGGTTAACCAATTCTGATTTGACCATCTAAGAGATTCATGCTCAACCACGAGCCTAACCTACTTCCATTTGGTTTAATCAAAGAGAAGGACATGATCAACTACAACTATTGTTTGATTTAGAGCATTCTTAACCTAATCTAATTAGATTTGTTCAAATACTCTTTTAGTCCAGTTGATTTAAACCTTAGGGTCTAACCCTTTATGGACCCGATTTAGCTAACCCAAAAGATTAAATATATTTCATGTTTACATGTCATATATTTCAATCAAGCATCACATGTATTATGTTACTACTCATAATTCCTATATTTAGATCATATCTAAAGAGATTATGAATTAACATTTGACATTCAAATTAGACTCTCATAAATATTTGTATGTTTCATAACATAGACATCATGCCATCATATATCATATCTATGTTTTATACTAAACATGCAAATATCATACTTTTATACAACATCAATATGTATCAAATATAAAACATCTTTTGAGAGTGCGTGTAATCTATGTTTTGATGCATAAGCTCAATTTAAATTATCTTTGGATTGAGCATCAATGATAAAACAATAGCACGGCAATATGTCACAGAATACCTCATTGAATGGGTAATTTGGATTTTCAATCCATCTATGACCATATAGCCTTGCGATTAGTTTTAGCCATAATTACATAATTAATAAGAACATTAATTTACATGCAATAAATTAGATCAATAAGAAACCATTGCTATGATACCATTTGTTGGGAGAGTTAATCCTCGAGGCATGCATATTTTTAAATTTGATAACAATTATCAATGCGAAATTTAAAGATTACATATTAATCTTTCTAACATGCATCAAGATCATATCTTTGCCTTATATTATAAGATCGTTTGATCTAAGTATTGCATATAAATTAAATAATTAAGATCATATCTTAATCTTCAAGATGAGAAGTCATACTACTCATCTTGAAGCCTGCCTTAAGATCTAAGGATCAAATCACTCACCTTAAGAACAGTAGGTAAATCCTTTGTGCTCTGCAGCCGTTCAATCGTCCGGCCTCTAGTATTGTCCACGCGAAGCCCCCGAATGATCGGATTCCCGGGAGTGCTAGCTCGTGGAAAAAATAATTTTGCTGATCTTGAATTCTTCCACTTGAATCTTCCTCCAAGATCCACCAAGCTTTTGCTAACACTAAAATCACACCAAATTTTCTGTTCTAACTCTTAGAACTGTAACACTTGGTTCTAACTGTTTAAATTTTTTATCTTTTGATCTTGTTTTTTTTTTTATCTGGTGAGGGATGTCCTCTATTTATAGTTTCATATTAGCCAGCCTATTGAATTCTAACATTTAGAATTCCGCTGTTTTTGTGAAAACCAAAGAGACATATTAAATTCACACACTTATCAATGCATGAAGAGTTTTATGGAGTGCTCTTCCAAAGAGGCATATTAATTCACACGCTTGTCAATGCATGGAGAGTTGTGTGGAGTGCTCTTCCAAAGAGGCACATTAATTCACACACTTGTCAATGCACGAGAGTTATGTGAGTGCTCTTCCAAAGAGGCACATTAATTCACACACTTGTCAATGCACGGAGAGTTGTGTGGAGTGCTCTTCCAAAGAGGCACCTTTTAGCAAAATTTATTTTTCTTGAACTTGGGAATCATTTGAAGAAGACTAAAAGTTATAAATTAAATTCTGCATGAGAATTTAATTTCTCATGAGATGAGATTTTAGTTATCTCATCATGCGAGAAAACCTTTTTCACACATGGGGTTTGGATCTTTGGTTTTAAGCTAATTTGAATTTATTGGATTAAACCAATATAGATCATGGTCCTAGCCCAAATCAAATTTGGCTAATCCTGAATCTATTTAAATCCAAATCAAATCTAATTTCAAATCAATATTTGAAATTGATTAGTCCTTCTAGTAGACTTAAACCAAATTGAATCTTATTCACTTGTACTTAATCCAATTGAGATAATTCAATCAATCAAATTGATTAATTAAATCATATACGATTCTCAATCGTTGATCAGCAAATAGATCATCCTAGGAAACTTCTATGCGTGTGACTCTCTAGGTTCGAACCTAAGCCGGTAGCATAGAAATAATTTTCTATACTAATCGATGTGCCCATCTAGCAATGGAACCCGACGTCCGGATAGGTCGAAGAGTTGCCGAGCAAACTCCAAGAACCCTAAGAAACAGTTACCGTATAATTCATCCTCTTGACCACAAATGCTAAGGATGGCTTAAGAGCCTGTCAACTCTAAATAGCAAATCCATAAAGTGATTTCAATTTTAGTGATCATGTGACTTTCACATGAAGTGCCTTGGCCAAGGTCTTGCTAAATTGAAACACAAGCATTTCTCCTTTTAACGGGATAGGTCAAATTCCATCTTGATCCACAACTGACTACCACAAGTACTTGACTGCACCCAGTAACCTTTCGTAGCTGGATTAGAAATCCAGGTGGTCCGGCACCTAAGTACAATGAGTTTCTTGTAAGCCACTGGTTGTGATCTTCAGGTCTGAAGGATACTTATACCTATATCTTCTCGGATTAACTCTTGACAGTAGAGTATCCGGAAATGAGTCACGTTCGGTGAAATGTACTCCTACACTTTCACCTGTATGTCATACCAGTGTCTCTACACTCCTTGGTTAAGAGGACAACCAACAAATATGATATACAACGTCCTATAATTGATAGTACTATGGCCCTGTCATAGTATATCATTTGGTCGCGAACTCTTTTAAGGACCTTCAAAGATAAATCCTCCTTTATCGTGAAGGAAGATCCTAAGGGCTTCATTACTATTAGGAGTTTTAAGAAGATGTTCTTGTAATGAATAAACTGCCAAATAACTTTTATTAATATATCAATTTATATACAATTTACATCAACACAATCATCAAATGATTAGCTTTAGGATACAATTCCCAACAATATGCTAAGAATCGGATTAGTGGGGGCTTCGGAAACATTCTCCTTCCGTAGCCACCTAATAACCGTCATCGAATCACCCTCGATCACTAGCCTGTGAGCATGAAGAGTCTAAGAAGCAAAAATAATACCTGCCCAAGCTGCATAAAGCTCTGTCATAGGGACAGAGGAATCGAGGGAACCAAATCCTCCAGCCGCCAACATATGACCCTGAGGCCCACGTATGATGAAGGCCGAACCAGCCAATCTACCGTGGACACTCCCATCAAAGTTGATTTTGACAAACCCTGGAGGGGGGGTTCCCAGGAAATGAAAACCGTACGCCGGTTCGCTGCCAAAGCAGCAGGGGAACCCTAGAGGCAAGAGGAGTCAGAATCAACCGCTTGTAAAGCATGGGCATATTCCGCAGACATAGATCTAATCTTCCGCACAATCTTCTAAGGAGAAATAAAGTCCTCCAAGAATATAAGCTGGTTCCTCGATAACCAAATCTGATATGTTGTGACTGCCCAAAGACCACATTTTTGCTGTGAGGCCATACGAAGATCCTGAAAGAAGAAGGAACAAGGGGAGCCAGAAGCATCAACTCTGATAATATAACCCATCAGATGCCAAATTCGTCTAGCTCTAGAACAGATGAAGATAGCATGCTCAGTAGACTCGTCCCCCAAACCGCATAGAGTGCATAAAGGCTGGATAGACACACCCCTGCGAGAGAGCATGACACTTGTCAGAAGGCAGTTCCAAAGAAGCTTCCAATAAACAACTGAACCCTCGGAATAGCAGGGAGCGACCAGATCCAAGCAGCATCCGTCGAGCGCTGGGGCTGAGGTCTATAGAGCTTCATAAGGTCCCTGAGAGGGGCCTTAGAAAGAGAGGATCTCTGCCATAACCTGACATCAGCCGAGGGCCTAGTAATAAGAGGAATCGAAAGGACCCTCTGAGAGAGTTCCTCGCCAAAGAATCGACTCACCATGGGAGTATACCAGGAGGAGGAATCTGGAGAAATTAGATCCTTAACCTTCAAATCAGAGGGGACATCAATGCTGATAAAAGAGGGCCACTGAGATAGAGGGAGCTCAGAAATCCAAGAATCCTGAATAACATTAATGGATTGACCATCACCAATCATCCAAGAGATATTCTTCAGAATAGAGTCACCATACTGACAGACCTCCTTCCAAAAGAAGGAGCACCCCCGGGGTGGCAATATATGGTCCCCAGACTTCCAATCACCATATCTCGCACGCATCATGGAGCTCCAGAGACAATACGGCTCCAGGAGGAACCGAGATGCATGTCTGGCCACCAGTCCTTGACGCTTGGCCAACAGGGATTGGATTCCGAGACCGCCTTCTTGGATTGGCATACATATCGTGTCCCACGAAAGAAGATGGGTGCAATGCCCTTCTGGCGTAGAAGCCCATAGAAAATCTCTGAAACATCTCTCAATCCTCCTTAGACAAGTAGTCGGGATGGCCGCATTCGAAAGCAGATAAAGCGGAAGGGATGAAAGAACCGACCGAATAATGGTGACCCTAGCCATTATGGATAAACCATGACCTGCCAACCCTCAATACGCTGACGAACACGCCTCTCGAGATCAACATAGTCTGAACAACGGGGGCGTCTACCAGTCATGGGGATCCCCAAATACATAAAGCGGTCAGTCTGAGTAGATATACCCATCAAATTGATTATAGCTTCTCTGGTGGATCTAATAGTCTTCGGACTGAACCAGATAGAAGACTTAAGACAGTTGACCTTCTGCCCCGAAGCCTGACAATAATGCTGAATAATAGATTCGAAGGAGGCCGCATTGTCTATAGAGGCCTGACCCAGAAGAATACAATCATCGGCAAATAGTAGATGAGAGACAGAAGGGCCCCCAGCCCCCACCATAAAAGGGACAATCCTCCCATGAAACTGAGCCTGATGGAAAGCTCGAGAAAGATCATCAGCTGCCAAAATGAACAGAAGGGGGGATAAAGGTACCCCTGACGTAGGCCCACAAAAGAATGAAAGAACTCGGGCTGCAGAGTGACATAATTAGTAAACTACTGACGTTTAGTTGTTGGATCATCAAAAAGTATTGATATTAGTGGCAATTATAATGTGGTTTCTCGCATAAATAATACAAATAATATTGCATTGAACTGTGATATAAATTTTTTTTTAAGAGAAAAAAAAACTGATTCCATGTTACAGTGTACTAATCTTGATTCAATTGTATATATTTTGAGATAACTTCTCATACATCACTGCCACTGAACGCTTAAAAAGTCTATAGAATATCTCTACTATATTGAAAATATGAGTTTTGAAATCCAGAGATATTCTTTTTATGTTCTATCATATTTTGATATCAAAAATACTTTTTTAAAACAAAAAATATCTATAGAATATATAAAAAAATAAACAAAATTAAAATCTTTTTAAACAAATAAAACATCTACTAAATTAGAATTGTAGCTTTAAACAAATAGAAAATATTGAAAAGCTAGTCACAAGCATGCAGTGAAAATGAGGATTCCACCCCGAAAAAGTTGTGAGGCAGGAATCAAATAGGGAAAAAAATGAACTACAACTTTAAACAAATAAAAAAAAGATGCAATAAGATATTTATTTTTTATACAATCATACATAGTTTTTCCGATAGATATTTAAGTGCTTTGATGTTAGTAGATAAAAAAATCTTGCTGTCTCATCCTTTGATGCAACAATCATGCATCAGATGTGCGAATTGATCATGCATCTGTGTCACTACGTATGCAGTGTCTGTTAAGATTTATTGGGCCTTGACATGCATGATGATACAAGCATACATCCAATTTATATATCCAATGCGCATATGCTGCATTGAAGAGCGATGCACGTCTTTTTCGTTAGTAGATATAGATATAGAGACAATGGGGGTCCATATAGTGATCAAAACTGGGCTTTGGGTTGGACCGCGGTTAAGCAAAGTGGCACTTAAATCAAGCAAGCAGGGAGATTTATCTCATGCAACTCCATCCATTCCCATCCTTCCATGGAACATTTTTGTTACAATTACTTTCTGAGGTTACGGCAAAGTGAGAACGCATTTAGAGAAAAGATTTAAAAAAAAAAAAAACCGAAGGCTAATCTTCTATTTTGATGAAGAGATACTTAAATTACGTTCACGGGTCTTCGTCGTAAAAAGAGGAAGTTGCAGTGATAAGGGATGAAACGGAAAAAACGAGGCGCCAAACGGAGAGTAAGCACGAGAAAACGACGACCGAAAAGGGGGAGAATTTTTTTATGTGACTTTAGACTGCCGTTTGGTTTTCACAAATATTTTTTTATTTTTAAAAAATTATTTTCTGCTTCCCTCCCAGTTTATTTTTATTTTTTATTATAATTGATGCCTTCCAAAAGAGTAGGCAAAAAAAATTCTTGCTTGCCTTCCATCTTTGAAAATTTTTTAAATTATTGTTTATTTTTTTCTTTATTTTGATGAAGGATGATGGAAACATTTTCAAACTACTTTTAATTCTCTATTTTTAAGTTTTATTTTTTAAAAAAAATATTTTTAATTTTAACTACTAAATATGTTTTTATAAGTATTTTTTATTTTTTAAAAAAAATAAAAAAGAACTACTTTCAAAAATTAAATACACTTTTAAAGTTTTTTTATTTATTTCTCTATCATGTCCTCTTTCACAACAATAATAGAATGATAAAAAACTAATAGAGGTTACCTTGATGAATGCTTAGCTTAATCCAAACAAAATATTACCTACTCAAGTCAACCAAGGTATAGAATAGGAGTCTTAGAAACATACAAGCAAGAACTCTAAACTCTAAGGTAGTTTTGATAGAAAAAATATTATTCATGGATATGTACGGGATAGAGTTTGTTCCCTATCTATCCCTAGGGATATCCCTTGGCTATTCCATTGATCATATCAAATGCAAAAAGGTAAATCCATAGGATAACTTTTTTTTACTCTTATTTGGAGGGATAACCAGCTATTCCTGCATTCTCTAGAGAATAAATTGAGGGGATATCCCTTGGTTAACCATGGTTAACCATGGATTATCCCTTTGGTTAACTTTATTCCCAGCTATCCCTTATAGTTATGACTTTTGGGGACCCCTCTTATCCCCTATTTCAAACACGGTCTAAAAATTAGGAGAAGAAAAAAAAAATCTTTTACTAACTTGATTATGAGTTGCTTTTATAAGCATTTTATGTTGGAGTTGAACTTTCGTTGATAGCTCTCATAAATTTAATATATAAACATTTCAAATAGCGGTGAAGATTCAAAAATTAGAAAAGAAATAAATATAAATAAATTCAGCAAAAATTTTGATATTCAAAATTAGGAATAAAATAATAAAGGAAAGGCCTTATTTTTGTAACTACTTGCCCACTCAATAGAAAGGTAACAATAACAATGATTGCAAAATGAATCAAGTATTTGCAACATATGAATATATATTTTTTCTTAAAATTAGTCATGGATAGCTGTTGAATAAAATAAAAAAATTTACGAATAATTCAGAAATAATTAAATAATTCTAGTTCAGACCATTAAAAAAAATTCAATTACAGAATATCGTTTTCATCGCGTGGATTGAGAGAGGTAGAGCGAGGAAAAAGATCAAAACGGACGACAAATTATTATTATTATTATTATTATATCTTGATTAATCAGTCAGGAATTTTGGTGCCCGAACTTTTCTTTATTTGTCCCTATATTTTTTTTGTCTTGCTCGATCTCCATGTTAATTGTTCGGTAAAATTGTGATGCCACTTTCAATTAGTTTCATATTGGATAATTAAGAAAGAGTGAAATAGTTTATAATCAGTCAAATAAGATGGACAAGTACTAATTGGATCCTTTTGGACTGTGATGGCCTAAATTATTGGGGACCTTATCCGTTTACTTTCTTGTAACGAAATGGGTTCATAGGTATGCGGGCCCATATCGTTATATTATGATATTAAAGCCACGCTCCAGTCGAAAGTGCAGGATTTAAGTGCCACATAAGGCAAAGTGCTGCCTATACAGAAGCTAAGCGCCACACAGGGCAAAGTGTACCTATGAGGGGAGCACCTCTAGAGTCCTGCCTTGTGGATACGATCATGTGCCTCTGGCTACTTCTTGAGCCTATAGAGGGAGCAGCTCTAAAATCCTATGCCTCATGGATACGATCATGTGCCTCTGGCGATATGCTACATTGATGGGAGCCACCTTTTGAACCTGTGGGGGAAGCATCTCTAGAATCCTACCTCATGGATACGATTATGTGCCTCTGGCAACATGCTGCATTGATAGGAGCCATCTCTTGAGAACGTGGGGAAGCACCTCTAGAGTCCTGCTTGATGGATACGATCATGTGCCTCCGGCGACGAAGACGTTCCCTCATTAAGGGGGATAGATTGTGATGCCCCTCCCAATTAGTTCCACATCGGGTAATTAAGGATGGAGCCACCTCTTGAACCTATGAAAGGAGCACATCTAGAGTTCTGCTTGGTGGATACAATCATGTACCTTTGGCGATGTGTTACATTGATGGGAGCCACCTCTTGAGCTTATGGGAGGTATACTTCTAGAGTTCTGCCTAATGAATACGATCATATGGGGGGTCTACCTCTAGAGTCCTGCTTAGTGGATACGATCATGTGCCTTTAACAATAAGATCGTCCCCTCTTTAAGTGATGCCTCTCTCAATTAGTTTCACATTAGATAATTAAGAAAGGATGAAATGATTTATATCTAGTTAAGTAAGATGAACAAATACCACTAGAATCTTTTTGGGCTTTTAAGTTAGTATAAATTTTTTTTTTTTTTTTTGTAATTGTAATGAAATAGGTTCGTGAGTGTGCGGGCCGTTACGAAGATATTAGCTTTTAAAATCATTACTCTTTGCGTGAAAGAAAGACCTTCTTCCCCCTTGTTCTGCTTGTTTTTGTTCATCTTGCTCCTCTCGCTCTCGGTCGGAACGGATCTCCTTCCAGTCCCAAGCATATCTAAGACCAAGACAAGAGAGCGTAACGCGTGCGAACGCGGCCATGCCGTCCGCCAAAAGCCTTATCCAAGAGACAGAGGGTCGTTAGCTGCTACCCGTCCCGCTCACAAATAATAAATGCTTCGGGGGCCACAGCGGCCATGGAGCGTCTCAGCCTTGGACGACAGACCGCGCATTTGAAGGTAAACGACACCGAAGGCTGCCACGGCTGACGCTGTTCTTTGGACTCGGGTCGGGACCCTACTCTTCTTGGCCATATTATTAGGCGAGGCTGCACGCCGACTGATCGCTCGATAATTGGCGGAGGAGAAAGAGGAGCTTACTTACCCTTCGTTTGGGTTGTTAGTGGTAATTGAGGTCAATTTTTGGACCCACGGCGTAAATCTAGCCTCCATTGTCGCCCACTGAACTAAAGGGACTCTAGGTATGGATGCTGGGAGCCTGTCGGTTGACACCCTTCTCCTTAGCACATGGCCTGGGAAGAGGTCCCAGATTTGAATGTGAAAGCTGGCGTTTTCATTGTTTTGAAAAGAAGAGAATATATATATATATATATAGATATATATAAAGAGAGAAGGTTTATATGATGAGATCTGATTTGGACGAGTTTATGTAAGACTAATAAAGTTTCTGTTTTGGTGACCAAAATTTTGTGAAATCATTTGCAAGATTTACATATGAACTGCAGATCATATATTATATTAGATTTATTTTGTCATCATGCGTTTAATAGTTGTTGATGTCAGGATATCTGATCTTTTATATGCATCAACCGAGGAGTTCTTAGGTCAATCGAACAGCTTGGTCTACCACACGCAAACAAAGGTGTTAGGGAGTCCTGCAAGTTTTTTTTTAGGGGAAATCCTAAACAAAGGTGTTTGGAAGAAAGGAGGAAAGGGATCTTGCAAGGGTTCTAAAAGCTCTAATGGCTGAAGGAAAAGGTTATTGGACTACTTTTATAGACATTCAAAGGAGTAGTGTTGGAGTTGAACTCTCTTTATATGGTTCTTGATAATGAGCAAAAGATAAGGTAGTGGGGAAACTCCTTTCTGAATTGGTCAGCCAAATTTTAAACGAATTAATTTAGATAAGGTCGGTATCATGTAAAAATCATCGCTTTCTTTAGAATAAGATAGTAAACTAACCAATTAGGAAAGATTGGCAATGTTACGCTTTGTTGCTATCATGTATCATCAATGGTGGTCCAATCAAGTTACCACAACATCTTCATCCATATCAGCAGCTCAAGTTGAATCAACCCATATCAATTGCCCTTACTTTCAAGAGTTGAGCTTAATTTTCAAAGCTTCAAAGCACAAAAATAATTTTATTTATTATTCTAACATAGCTTGCTTAGGTTCGTCAACTCTTTCTTTGGATGGTTGTGCTTTGAGACCATACTTCTTTTGAGCCATTTGGTAGCTTCTTGGGACCGAGTTATTCGATAACTCTTCTTCCATAATATTGACGGGAGGATTATTAGATAGCCTAAAAATATGTACTAAGTCATCATTTAGCTCAGTATCTATTCACCTATGACATTGTCATCCTCAACTTAAAACTTCTTGTTGGACTTAATCGAGGCAACTTGGTGATTTGGGGGCTCGGTGATCAAATGGTTGCCGAACATAATCTAATGTCTATTCAATGCAGCCATTACTTGATCATTGCATGAATATTCAAGTGAAAGGTGACGAGGTAAGCGATCTATCGCTTCGTGAGACATCACTTTAATATTTACACCCACATTAAACGTGATTAACAGCTTTTAATGCCACCTCATCAGTGTAGGCATGCTCGAAGGGTCACCATTATGGCTCCTTATGACTTAGGCTATGCGGCAAAGTTTGACATGACTGATGCATGCACTGAGATCAAGATGGTTCGGTTCCCATGCCTCGCCTTCTCCCCAACCCCCGACTATATAAGAAGAGGAAAGGGTCTTCAGTTGCCTCACTTTCATCATTTGAGAGGTGAAACTCTGCCAAAATTTTTAGAGCCTAGGTCAATTGATAGCTTCCAAAGTCCTTTGCTTAGTTCTCATATCCTTTGGCTTACTTTGGTTCTTGTTTAGATATGTCTCTCTCCCCTTTAGGTCGACTAGGATATTTGTTTCACTGCCCTCTGATTCGGAAGAGATAGAGACCTTGTTAGCCAAAATAGCTAGTATAATCACCCAAGACAACCTCGTGAGGATTCGTTGGTCATTCTTCGTTCTTGAGTTGTACCATTTGGCCATCCCTAGCTTGAAGAATAGGGCCTCCAATCATGAAGAGGGTTGGCTTTGCCTGTACAAGGACTCTCTCAAGATAGGGCTTTAATTTTTTATCTATCAATTTGTGACCAACCTTCTTACCTTTTGCAATATCACTCTAATCCAATTGGTATGGAACTGCTAGTGAGTTATAACAGGTCTTTTAGTCCTAGTGTCTTAACTCGGACTAACCCTGAAATTTGGTTTTATTTGAGCTCTCCTTATAGTTAGGTATCATCCCGAAGAAGAGGGATGACTCTAACTCTTAACTTTTAAAGATAAGAAAATCTTCATCAAGAATCCCTCTTCCATCTATAGGTAAAACAGTTGGTATTTCTTTGTCACCCGATCTGAAGGCTTTTACTCATTTGATACAACCTAAAAAAAGTAGCCAAACTTGAAGCTGAATTGAGTCTCCAACCTATCTGCTTGGGAGAAAAAGGCTAAACATCCAAAGACCTTGAAACTTTGACTGAGGTAGCCTTAGCCCAAGCTTGTCTTAATCTCACTTCTAAGGGTATTGTTTCTTCTTTCTTTATCTATATTGTTATCTTTAGTTACTAATGAACTAACTTTTTCTTCTTTTTTTAAAAATGCTTTTATTCTAGGGATTTCAATTGTGCTCAAGCACAAAAAATTGTTAAGATAAATTCTTCAGCTATCACAACCACAACCACACCTAAAGAAAGAGGTTCCTCAGCTCTCACATGTTCTACCATTGGAGTCCCATCTGAGCTTTGCATGAAGCACCCTTGGGAGCCCAAGCCAAACTCCAATATGAGGCCTCCATCTCCTTGACACCGAGGGGTGATGAAGAATCCAAGCTAGATTAAGTTGGAAACACCCTATCATTCAGCCCTCAAGGAGGAGATGGGTGGTGCGCCTAAGCCCTCCATCATGCTAGAGGTTTTGCCCTTAAAGACTTGGCTATCATTGCTCCATGTAGGCAATCATTGCTCCATGTAGGCAAGAGGAACTAGTTGCTATGAACTTTGTGCCACTTCAAGGCTCAATTTGGCTTGATCCGGCATTGCCCACCTTGGTTTACATTTCAAATTGGAATGTGCTCTAGGTGACCTAGTAAGGTAGAGTCAGATTAGGTATTGACTTCTCCATAGGAGCTGCTTACTTGTGAATACCGACTTCAACATAGGGAAGCCCGATATTGACTTAGTTTGCAAATTTTCTCAGTATATTTTTGAGGCAAGATTGTTGATCATATTTACTTTTTTCAAGTGTTTTAGTTCAACTTGACTGAATCTTTCTCTAGTTGGTTTTTGTAGGGTCTCTATACAGCCTTCATGATAATAGAGCACCTTAACATCTGGACTAAGGTGACTGATGAACTCATCGCCACCGAAGACCAAAAGAATTCTAAGTTGGAGCTTAAGCTATAGGAGGACTTTGAGTAGTGGATTATTAAAAAAAAACACACACTTCAATGGTGGAGTTCAAGGACTTGATCCCAAAAAAGGATCAGCACATCTTTGACGATGACCTTCGAATTTCTGAGTTGGAGAAAGTGATAGAGGAGAAGAGAAAATTGACCAAGCTCATCAAGGAGTGAGACAACCTTCATCTTGAACTATCTCAGACCCTACCTCAAATCTTAGTTTGGATCTTAGGATTCAATAAATTATCAAGAAGAGGTGGACGAATACATGTTTGAGTCCTACAAGATGGGGTTCAATTGCTACAAGGTGAGGATCCTAGAGGTTTTCCCTAAACTCAACCGAGCCCATTTGATGTCATTGAAGATGATGAGAATGAGGTCCTGACTAATGAAGAGGTGGTAGAGAAGAATGCTCCTACAGAAATAATGGCAAAGGAAGCTCCCATTGAGGTGGCTCCTATCAAGGAGGTTGACACTGAAGTGGTCCTTGCCGAGGTGACACTTGTTGAAGAGGTTCCAATTAAAGCAGTTCTGATCGAGGAAGCTTCTAACGAGGCCTCGATCACTCCCACTGAAACATCAATCACTCCCATCAAAACCATTCTCCTCTTGTCCAAGGAAAGCTTAGCGATGCCTAAGACGATAGACATTCCTTCGTCAAATGCCAAGGAGGAATTGTACAATATCTGAAGACGATAAAGGAGTTGAAAATGCTACAATCATTAACTACTAGATGTGGATGATGATCTAGAATGGGCGAAAGCTAGCTAATGGATAAGTTCATGACCTTCAATTTGATGAGGGATGTTTGCACCACGATCGCTACATGAACCTCATCTTCAGTAGTTGTAAGGAACTCACCAAGCCTCCTCGACTACAGTGCTATTTTTTTCCACCTACCATAGTTGTAATTTTTAAGTTTTTGTTATGATTCGGTCTTAATCAATTTTGTAACCAACTTCGAGTTAGACCCTTTGTAATGAACTTTTAGTAATGAAATATCTTCTTTAGCAACTGCTATTTTTCTTTTCATTACAATTTTTTTAGGAAAATAGTTCACTTCATTTAGCTTATTGCTCTATTAACTTCAAAGTCCAGTTTTCTCAATCTTGCTGACCTTTTGAGCAGCCTGTGATTTTTCTTAAGTCCCACAAGTTGACTCATAGCACTCTAGACCCTTGTTTACAAGCCTTTTTGGTAGCTCGATCAATATAGGTTGGCTTCTTGTACAAAAGTAGGTTCCTCAACATTTTGCCAAGTATTACATTTTTGTGTTTCAACATATTGAAATTGGTCTTGAAGGATTGGCTTTTAGTCATGAATATGGGAGGTCAGCCCCTTAGGGTTTAGGCTGAAATATTTTCTAAATTTTGACCTAAATCTCTTAAGCTGGTCTATGGACTTAGGCTACTATAGACTAGGGTAGGTTTCTTAGGTGAACTTAGCCACTCAATTTTTTTTTAGGTCAATGCTTAAGACTTTATGTCTTATGAGGCACCTTTTTAACCTGGCTCTGGTCTTCTTTGATTGGCTTGGTTTTTTAAGCTACCAATTGGCATTCAGCTGATTTATCCTTTGGAGATCAAACCAAGGAGCGTCAATTAGATTCAAAGCCAATTCGAGCTTTATTCAGCAAAGCTTTTGGTAGTTGTTAACTAAGCGATCAGCTCAAGCATCGCCACTCATCCATTGTGCCTAACATTTTTTGGTCTTACGTTAATTTTAAGAGACCATTTATTTCTCAATTATGCTAAGATTACTTTTGAGGTTGGTTTTACATAACCAAACTTCATCTAATCAAGCTGAGATAGTACAAATTTTTTGAGGGAAAGACTAAAGCTCCCTTATAGTCTTTTTAATTGCATAAAAAATTAAAAATAATGAGAGAATCATAAACTAATGTCATATAAGATGGGCTATTGGAAATATGCTTTAAGGTTTTAGAATTCTAAGTGTGAAAAATAGAGCGATTATCTAGCTTTCCTAACCGGTAAGTTCCTAGCCTAACTATCTCCACTATTTAGTGCAAGCCTTCCCAATCCAGAGTCAATTTGCTTTTCTCGTTGGCATAGTCTAGTGTAGCTATTTTCCTTTGCATTATGACTTTGGATCAAAATTGATGCCCTTTGACTTTAGTGTTATAATATCTGGCCACTCTCTATTGGTAGGTAGCTATCTAAATTTGTCAGTTCTTTCGAGCTTCTTTAACGATATCGAGATTAGCTTGAAGTTCGTTGATGTTATCTTGCTCTCTAAACTACTGAGTCTGGTTGCTCGATATGTTGATCTTCAATAGAACCACAACTTCAATGTTGAAAATCAAGTTGAATGGAGTCTTCTCGGTAGATACCCAACTCATAGTCTCATTTTCCCAAAGTATACAGGGAAGCTCGTATATGCATAATCCTTTGGTTGTTTGTTTGTGGATGAATGATTAAGGAGAAGTAATGGTTGATATTTAGTTCTTGGTAGAACTCCTTGAATTAAGCATTGTCGAGCAATTGGCCATTATCAGTGATAAGAATTTTTAATATTTCAAATTGGCAAATAATTGACTTTGATACAAAGTTTGTATTTCATTCTACTATTCGAGCTAAAGGTTTAGCTTTAACCCACTTTATGAAGTAGTCGATTGCTACTATGAAGAACTTTTGTTGACCTTAAGTCAAGAGGAACACTCTAAAGATGTCCATTATGTACCATGCGAAAGATCATGGGCTACTTATTTATGAGAGCTCAGCCATTGGATGGTGTAGTACAAAAGTGTGGTTGTGATACTACTTGCATCAACACACGAACTAAGTCATGTCTTCATTTAAAGTTGGCCAATAGTCTTCCAATCATAACCCTTTATAAACTAAGGTACTACCTCCAAATTGATTACTGCATATATATACTTTTATTGACTTCTCAGAGGATGTATTTAGGCTCAATTAGCCTAAGGTATTTTTAGATATGGAAGAGTGAAAGACCTTTTTGTACAATATGCTATTAATCAGGAAATATCGAGATGCCCTTCGAGTCACCTTTCGAGTCTTCTTTTTTAGGGGAATAACCTTTTTTCAAGAAAGGCTTTGATTAGATCCATCTAGCTTGACTTATGTCTGACCCAATGTACCTCAATCTGTTAGATGCTTGGGCTAACCAATTCATCAAAAAAGATAGCTCGGTATGTTGTAGGGCCCATTGAAGCTAACTTGGATAGCCTATCTACCTTGCTAGTTCCCGTCCAAATGATAGACTATCTAGATGTCAAGGTGATCAAAGGATGGATTAGGCTTTTGACTTTCACTAAGTATCTTTGCATGTTCAGTTCCCTGGCCTTGTATTCACATTGGACTTGGCCGACCACCTGCCATGAGTCACTATAAACTTACAACTGGGATGCAATGACCTCCTTTACTAACTTTAGCCCGATGATTAAAGTTTCATACTTAAATTCAAACTCTAATGTATATATTAGCTCAGCTTCATCCAAACTGATGAGGATCAGCCCTACTCAACTTTCAATTTTATCGGAGGACCTATCAACATAGAGACTCCATTCGAGTTGTCATGGGGCCTCTTTCTTTCGAACTTACTTAGGGTAATCGGTAATTGTCATCTCCATCACATAGTTAGTGAGGACTTGAGCTTTGAGAGATGATCTTAGCTTATATTGGATGTCAAACTCGGTCAATTTATAGACCATTTGACCAACCGACCTGAGGTGTCATGCTTATACAAAATTTGCTGTAGTCGTTAGTCGATCAACATTACTATGATGTGGGCTTAAAAGTACGACATCAGCTTTCATCCTAAAATAACCAAAGTATATATCATTTTTTTCATCTAGTTCTCGTCTTGGCGTTATGGAGTATTTAGATCATATAATAGATCAGTCTTTGCTTTTTATGGTTTTATCATATGAGACCGAACTAATGACATGCTCAAATACCATCAAATACAAATATAGTTCTTTCCCTTCTTGTAGATTTGATAGCAAAAGGGGTAATCCGAGGTATTTTTTTAGATTTTCAAGAGTGCTTTTGCATTCCTTGATCGATCGCAATTGATGCCCATTTTTTGAAAGGCTTTAAAGAATAGAATGTTTGTCAAGCTTCTTTTTATCCACGAGCACCCTCTTTGCCCGGTAATTTGTGATTTTCATGGTGACAACCAATGCATCATCATACATGACTTGGATTCCTTGAAGGTCCGACATAAAGAAAGTAATGGTTGGCTCCTTGGCTTTACATTTTTTCGAGCATAGTTCCTTGGGTGGAGTTGCTGAGTATATAATTTTCAAGCCAATGAGTTTTCTCCACCTACTGCTAGTTCTTTATAGATCACATTGATTATCTCTGCTGAAGGTTAGTTGTATATCTTGCCTTTTAGTTGGGATCCTCTTCAGCAATTGAGGTATGATGGAGGATTTCTTAGATGTATTGTCTTTCATTCTCATCCTTAAGTTGCTGACATTCATCGATCTTGTAATCATGTTACAATGAAACCAATAAAACTCATTTGATAATGATTCTTAAGATCCCACTCTCCTTAACCATATCATGAGGTGTGCTGCACTCATCGACTTGGAATAATTGGCAGAGAAAAAGGAGCTCACCCATCATTTGGGGGTTAGAGGGATTTGAGGTCAAGTTTTGGACCCACAACATAAGTCTAGGTTCCATTAGCCCACTGAAGTAAAGGAGCTTTAGGGTGGATGCTGGGGCCTCTTCTCACAAGCACATGCACTGGAGTGAGAGATGGTGTTTTAATTGTTTTGAGAAGAAGAAAATAGATATTAAAAAGGGTTGTTTATTTAATGAGATCTAGTTGTGCGAGTTTGTGTAAGGCTGATAAAGTTGCTGACTTGGTAACAAAATTTCGCAAAACCATTCCCAAGTTTTACATTTGAGCTGCAGATATTTTGATTGCAATAATGCAGCAGTTTGCAGCAAGATGCATTTTAGATTTATTTTATCATCATACATTTAATAGTTGTTGACATCAAAATCAAGCCTTCTATGCAACAATTGAGGATGAGCATTTAGCCTGATGAAGCAGCACACATCACACCACCTATGGCGCCTAGAGTTTTCTTGGGAAAGCTTTCTGATGCTCAAAACTAGGTGAGGAAAAAGGAAATCTTAGAACTGTAGCTCTAAACAAGAGCTCCAGGTATAAAGGTTGAAGAAAAGGCTTCTTCACCTTTTTCTTCACCTTAGGCATGAGCTTCTTTTGTAAGTAGGAGTAGTGTTGGAGTTGATCACTCTTAAATGGCATTTGATGAGCAGTGGACAAACTCCTTTTTTTGAGACAAGGATGGTGTCAAACGAAGGAAGGCCGGTGCTTCCTTCGAAATGAGGTATAAACCAACCAATTAAGAAAGGTTGGTCGCATTATGTTTGTTTGTCGTATATCACCAATAGTGGTCCAACTAAGCTGCTACATCATCTTCATCCATATAAATGGTCTAGATCGGATTGATTCGCATCAATAATGTTCTTGAAATTGATAATACAAATATCCAAAGACCTACTTAGTGGTGGAATATAATCTTTCATTCTACATTTTTTTTTTTTCATCTCTATTTTCAATTTTTTTCTCCAAAAAAATAAAAATATATTTATATATCAAAAATAAGAAATCATTTTTTTTAATTTAAAAAATTGCATCGTAAAGGATAGGTATGATACAGTGGATGGTAGCAAAGGGTAGTGATGGATGGTTTGGATATGATAGCAATGATAATGAATGATGGAAGTATGATAGCCACAGCATGTCATGAAGGTATAACAGTAGATGATGTAGATATGCTAATGGTGGTAAGTAATGAAGGTATGGTAGTGATAGTGAAAAATGGTTGGTCGTAGTTGTATAGATGGTAAAAGATGGTTAAAGGTGGAAGCACAATGGTGGGTGGTGAAAGTGGTATAGCGATGATAGGTGATACAGGAATGGTAGTGACGATGGTGGTGATGATAATGGTAGAGATATGGCGGTGGATAATAAAAGAGGATGGTAATGATGAATGTATGATAATGGTAGTCGTGATGCTGGTGTTGGATAATGAAGGTATGATTGAGTTCGATGATGACGAAGAATGGCAGTGGTAGTCATAATAGTTGTGGTGATGATGGTTGATGGTAAAAGATTGATGATGTAGAGCAAGAAAAAATACTATTTTATTTTAAAAATAAAAAAAAATTTTAAAAAATATTTTTTTTATACCTAATGCATTTAGAATTCTGAAAATTGTAAATCTTTTTTTTTATTAAAATATTAGATTAGACCATAATTCTTGTTTTCTATACTCCATAGAAAATCCTTTTAAAAAACACCAAAACAGTTTTCTCCAACTAAACGGGCCAAAGGCTTCGAGTATTGTAGATGGACGAGAAATGAAAGTGATATTCGTTCCAATTCATTGCAGCGAATGGCTATTAGGCTGCTTGCAGCTAATAAAATGTACGAAGTTTTGTGCAAAACTTTTATCCAACTGTTCTTATAACCAAAATAAAAAGGCAGATGGATTGAAAAAAGATAGTTAAAAGTATATCTTTCATCCCGAATTTTTCACTCAAAATTCATTTTATCCTTAAATTTTTTATTAATATAATTTAATATATTATACTTTAAAATATTACATTTCTTACATTTTATTAAATGAAATGAATTAAAATGAATGAAATAGCTGATGCACCATTTTAATATAAATATACGAATTGATAGGTAAGATAGCATATCCATTACTTCATTAATTTTAAAAAAAATAATAACTAAAAATTTAAAAATTCAAATAAATTTTGAGTGCAAGATTGAGGGCCAAAGGTATAATTTTGCTGGAAAGAAAGATGAGACCATAGGAGGGGAACATGGGCAGTCCAACAACCCCAGCAATACAACCTAGCGGCGACGACCATTAACAAATACCTCCATGGTTCAATGCACATTATTAGTTGCTACATGGGAGTAGGAAACGTAGAATCTTCGGTTTGGTAGCCATGAATATCCTGTACGTAAGTATAACATTTTAATGTGCTGTCACATGATGCTCGCAATTGGACATAATTCTACCCTTTGATTCGAGGATATCAAACACTTCCATTCTTTAAAGAATGTTTCATCCAGATTTCTGCTGAGGAAATGGCAAAAGCTAATGCTATTGCATATAATTATAAACTAGTAGTCCCTTAAACTCAGTCCTCTTATTAAAATCCAAACAAAAAAGACCCGACGACAGATGAACGATGATCGAACCAAAATGGACACGGCTGAGCAAAATGGAGAAATAATTCCTCTTATCACGTACATATATGCGTCAAACCAAATTAGGATTTTAGTGCTGTTAACACAACATACATCACACTAGACTTTGAGACATCCGAACTTAGTAGTGCGAGAGCACATACTGAACACGCCATCGGGCCCACAAACCTTTAGGCCCAGCTCCACCACGCGAGCAAGAGAAAAAGAAGTAACAAACCTCAATAATTTACACATAACCCACTCTATCTTCCTCGCAACCTTAGCTTTTTTTTTTTTTTTTTACTTTCTCTAACCTTTCCAGTGCTCGCTCGACCTACTTTGTCCCAGCCCGGGCCGGACCGGACCCGATACGCTTTAACAACCAACCCGGCCGGTACGTTCCCATCATCGCAAGGGTTGGATCCGCGTGACCACGATAGGGCTTCGGACCTCGTGCGTCCCATCCGACCACGTCAGGTACCCGTAGCCTAACCCTCCGTCCGCCCTGTTCCCCTCCCCCGTCGCCGTCACCATCACCGCGTAGCTCCGTTTCTTCACCGCCGAAGTGAACTCCAGCTCCCCGGGCCTCACCGTCACCGCCACCCCCTTCCCCACCACCTCCACCTTCGCCTTGTACACCGCCTTCGCCTCCGCCCCCACGTTCGTCACCGTCCGCAGCACCGTCTTGCTCTGGGCGCCACCCACAGTCCCGTCGAACGCCACCGAGATAGACGGGTAGTTCAGGTTCTCCGCCGCCGGCCGTTTCTCCGGGCAGCTCGCCCGCGCGTGGGTGATAACCTGGATCGCGTTCGGCCCGTAGCCCAGGGCGCAGAGGAAGGCCACGTAGTCCTGGTCCCCGAGGTCGTACACCAGGCCGGGGTCCATGGCCCGGTCCAGGTTCAGGTGCCCGGCCCCGAAGTCCAGCGGCGTCGCGGCCCCGCCGGTCGACTCGTCGGTCACCGGCTGATCCCGGTTGTCCACGAGGCTCGCTGTGGTCATCATCGCCGACCGGATCGCCGCCGGGCTCCACCCCGGATGCGCCGACTTGAGGAGCGCCGCCGCGCCGCTGACGTGGGGGCACGCCATAGAGGTCCCCGAGAGGATGTTGAACTCTGTCTTCCGGCCGTCGGCCTCCAGCCCCGTCGGCCCCACGGCGTCGGTCCACGCGGCGAGTATGTTGACCCCCGGGGCGATGAGGTCCGGTTTGAGGATCTCTGGGCTAAGGCCGTTCGGCCCGCGGCCGGAGAAGGAGGCTACTACGGAGCAGGCTTCACTCCGACCAAAGTCCCCTTGAAGTCGATGGTGGCGGTGGGGTTGGCGGCGGAGGAGACGTAGGCCTTGATGGCGTCGCCCTCGTCGGACCCGATGGAGCAGGCGGGCAACACGTGAGCGTCGCCGACGAGGCCCTCGCCGTTGGAGATGCCGTTGGCGAGGATCATCCCGGCGCCGCCGGCCTCCTTAACGACCATTCCCTTGGCGACGCGCGGGCTGCTGCCCCGGTCGCAGATCACGATTTTGCCCTGCACCAGCTTGGGATCCAGGGAGTTTTCCATGCAGAGGGATGCGGCGAGGCCGCCGGACTTGCCCGGGTACACCAGAGGGACCATCACGCCGGTGGCAAAGGGCTTACCGGAGTACAGGGAGACCCCTCCGAGGCGGCGGCCGTCGCCGAGGACGACCTCGGCAGGGAAGGTCCGATCGATGGTTCCGGCGCCGACGGTAGTGAGCCAGGGGGCGAGGTTGGTGACGGACATGGGGGTAGGGCCATCGTTGCCGGCGGAAGAGGAGACGAAGACCCCTTTGGAGACGGCTCCGTAGGAGCCAATGGCGATGGGGTCAAGGTAGTAAGGAGCAGCAATGCCGTCACCGCCGCCGATGGAGACGGAGATGACGTCGACTCCGTCAGCGACGGCGCGGTCGAAGCCGGCGAGGATGTCGGAGTCGAGGCAGCCGCCACCCTTCCAGCAGACCTTGTAGGTGGCTACCCGAGCCTTAGGGGCGACGCCCTTGGCGACGCCGGCGGCGTAGCCGGCCATGCTGGCGCGGAAGGCGTGGCGTCCGGCGGCGGTGGAGGCCGTGTGGGTGCCGTGGCCGTCGGCATCGCGGGGGAGCGGAACTCGACGGTCTCGTTGATGCCGCCACCGCCGAGGGCGGCGTTGGAGTCGTGTCCTTTGGAGAAGGAACGGGCGCCGATGAGCTTGCGGTTGCAGAGGGAAGCGGGGAAGCCGGGGCCGGCCTCGCAGGCGCCGCGCCAGCGGGTGGGGACGGGGCCGAGGTTGCGGTCGGAGAAGCTCCGGCGCTCGGGCCAGACGCCTGTGTCGAGGACGCCAACAATGACGTCGGAGCCGTAGTCGGAGTTGGACCAGAGGCCGACCTGGGTGCGGAGTCCGAGGAACTGGGGGGAACGGGTGGTGTGGAGGTGGCGGACGCGGTCCTCAAAGACGGCGAGGACGGCGGGGTGGCGTGCGAGCTCGGCTGCGCGGTCGGGGTGGAGGGAGGCGGAGAAGCCGGGGAAGACAGTGTCGTAAACGTGGAGGAGGGGGAGGGGGTCACCGCCGCCGGCGAACGCCGAGGAGGCGTACCAGTGAGAGTGGTGGGGAAGATGGACGGTTTAGACCGGTGATCCACTCGGAAAATATAAGTCTTTTTGCTCTGCGAAGAAGCGGCGGCGGTCATGGATCTCACTTCATCCTCCGCCGTTGCTAAAGTTAGGGTTAGGGTTAGTGTTTAGGAGGAGGAGGAGGGGAGAGAGAGATGGGAAGAGGAGGAGGCCATCTGAGATTTTGGGCTGGGAGGGAGAGCCGAGTGTGAGGACAGTGTGATGTCTTCTTGCTGGTAAATAGAGTGGAAGCAGCGGAGGACTGCGAGCGATGTGGGAGATGAGTGGGACAGTCACGAAGAGATGGTGGGATGAAGAGGGAAAAAGGTCTAATTAATCGATTGGGGACTGAAGTGGGGACGCAGTAAATATTTGAAAAAGGCGAATGTTTTCTTTTTCCTTTCTTTTCCTCCATTTCTTTTTTTAAAAACTGCTGCGAGGGATGAGCCAGCCATGATTCTTTTGAGGGGTGGGCCACTGAGCGAGCGTGGACAGGGAATCTAGCTTCACTCCTTCCTAGTTTTAATTAAAGAAGAGAGGCGGTCGTCTTGAACCTGGTCGAGTATGTATAAAAATCTCATAATTATTATGACCGTTACAAGCCATGGAGGTTTCTAACTGACCATGAGTGCTGCTCTCTCATGATATTCACATCATCGCCTATGAAACGTAGAAGGAAAATGCTTGTGAACATACATATCTTTGTGATTAGAAGTATCATCGCTCATGAATTTGTTACGCATTTGCTTTTATTGATGCGTTTTTGTGATCTCTCTTTTATGTGTAATAATTGAATTATGCCGAAGTATATTCACTTAATTGGGAAATAGGTATAATGAGGTGAGCAAGTGGGGACACAGATCTTATTGTTTAAATTTTTAACTGTTGCAATTTAATTTTTTTTATAATTAAAAAAATTAAAAAGAATTTTTTTATATATTAAATATAATAAAAATATGTATGTTAAGATAAATGCATGATAAAACTTTAAAAAATAAATTAAAATAAATATATAAAAGAAATTATAAGAGTAGTCTCAATTAAAGATAAAGAGAGAAAATAGATTAAAGTGGTTTGATATACAACATATGTAGACTTTACTTCACTTAAAAAGAGTGTTCTTTTAAAATTAGATAGAGATAGAAGTAGATCTAAATTAATATGAATAAAATAATTAAAAAAATATAATTATTTATAATTTAAATATTGACTTGGTCCTAAATACCCATGTAGTTAAGAAAAGGCTTAGATGAGTTGAATTGAGTTGAGAATTTAATTTGTTATAATTTAAAGCTATCACATTCTCAATTAAAATTAATAAAATTATTTATAAACTAGCTTATATATTAGTATTTGAATATTTTATCAATTTTAATAAACTCTATATAATAAACTTAAAAATATAATGATTTAAAATCAAACCGTAATAATTTGAACTTTGAGGAATAAAATAAATTTGGGGTGAAAGTTTGAAAATCAAATAATAAATAATAAATGCTGCGTGAGAACGGGACCTCAATGTCTTCCGATCCCACTTCAAAGTTCAATGTTCAACAATGCCTTCAAAACGAAGCATCTTCTCAGCTTTTTTTTTTTTCTCTCTCTTTAAATCTTTACATTCGCATCGGTCCTTTACTCTTCTTCTGCCACGTACCATTAAAAGGCTGGGCACCAAAAGCGGGCAGTGTTGCCTCCCACGTTCAAATCTATCGCCTCCGGCAAACTTCGTTCTCTTTCTGCGTTCGGCGTCGGTTTCTAACCACTTTTGTCTCGATTACCCAACGGTGGAAATACATGTCTCCCGGGCATCATACGATTTTAATTTGATTCATCATATTATTATTATTATTTAATAATCAAATTCTTAAAAAAAATTATTATGTTTGATTCATAATAGTAAAATATATAATCAATTCATTATATTTTTAAATTTTATTTAAATTTTATTATAACTTTTTTTTATCTTTTAAAAAGCATTATGTCTTTTGCTAGAATATGAAATATTATGATAAAAATCAAATTTTTTGTAAATTAATTTTAAAAGTATTATATATTTAAATAATAAATATATAATATAATTTATATTATATATAATTTATATACAAGAAGATCATAAATATTAATAATTTAAAATTTAATATGTCTATATTATTATATATAATAGTATTTTAAATATTAATATTATATTAATATTTTAATTTAATATTAATATAAAATATTAAGCATAAATATAATGTTAAATAATTAAATACTATCTTATGCAAATTAAATATGTAATCAAATTAGATATTATTAATATTTATATGGAATTCAAGAACGTAATTTAAGAATATTAGACTTTAATAATCTTAGATACTCACATTTGAGATAGGAATTACATTATGATAATCTTAAATGATCAAAAATTAAATATTAATACTTAGATCAATATGTCTTATTGCCAAACATGATAATATGCATGATAATCTAAGATTAGCATATAGATTGTTATGAACTAAATGACCTTCTAAGTATTATTATATATTCTTTAATGTCATGCTTCTAGAGTTTTCTAAACATTGGATTTACCATGTGTTCAGCAATTTCATTCATCCTTCAAAGGCGAAGGAAAGCATTCATCCCAATGCATAAATTACAATTTTATTGTCCCGTAAATTTGTGAACAAAGTTTATAATTTTATCGAATGCTTGTTAAAGAGATGAGAAATAAGTTCATTAATTTCATGAGATATTCCTGTTGGCGCCAAATCACCATCCTCGAACATCGGCGAGCGTCCGGTCACCTCCTCCAGCGAGCCCGGGATCCTCCGGCGAGCTTCTTGCGCCTGTGGGCCTGCAAATAAGTCCCGGGAGCCGGAGATTCCGACAGGGACCCTCCGACGCTCAAGTCAGTGCTCTGGGCAACAGCCGTGAGCTTGAGGAAGCTCGAAAGAGAGATGAAGAGAGAGGCTTAGAGCCGTGATCTATGTGAGCAAGAATGAGCGTTTAGGAGTGGGATGAGTTTGTTACTTGGTCGGGGGTCCCTCTTACCCATTTTATAGATGCTTAGAGTTTGTCTAGCTTGAGTGCTTGAGGCTCCATAACGATGACTTGTCAGAGCATTAATTGATGGCAGCAACAGTGGAGCCACCTCCATGTGACGTGTCAGGCTACAGGCCATGTTCCGTCAGAGTAGGTGGCTGCAGCTGGTTGACAGGTGCTATTTTGGTTGGACAGCTATCGCATGCTGCTGCAGGACGTGGCCGACCATTATGGCACTTGCCAGACGTATCCTCTACGTGCTTGGCTTGGACGGTTGTTGCAGGAGATAGTGGACGATGTGGTCGCCACAGACGGTTGGTGGACCACGTGGCTTTCAGGCGGCTCGAGGCAGCAGGACACGAGGTCCGGGGCCGAGGGGACGCCGGGTCCAAGGCCGTCCGAGGCTGAGGCCGAAGGAAGGGGCCGACACCGAGTGGAAGTTGTTCCGAGGCCGGGGTCGTATGAGGCCGAGGGGGGCTCGGGCGCTTGGTGCCGAGGCCGAGGGGAATAGGTCCGAGGCCGAAGCGGAAGCTCTTGGCAGAGTGGAGGAGCTGAGGCTGAGGCTGTACAAGGCCGAGGCCGACTTGGACGATGCCAGGCCGAGACCGATTGGGGGCCGAGGCGACTGGGGGGCCGAGGCTGACTTGGATGACGTGCCGGAGCGAGGCCGACTGGAGCTGAGGCCGACTGGGGGCCGAGGCCGACTTGAATGACGTGCAGGGGCGAGGCCGACTGGAGCCCGAGGCCGACTAGGGCCGAGGCCGACTGGAGACCGAGGCCGATTGGGGGCCGAGGCAGACATGAATGACATGCTAGGGCGAGGCCGACTGGAGCCCGAGGCCGACTGGGGGCCGAGGCCGACTGGGGGCCAAGGCCGACTAGGGGCCAAGGCCCACTTGGGGACGAGGCCGAACAGAAGCTGGCTCCATGAGGAGGAGAGAGAAAAGATGGCGGACGGGGGAAGGCCGAGACGCCAAGTCCGGATGCTGAGACCGAGGGGACCTCGGAGGCTGAAGTTACCCTTCGCGACCGAGACGAGCCTCCGCCAGCTTTCACTGTCTACTTTAACGACGTTAGATCAGCCACATCAGATGCCCCCTCACCCCTGAGACAAAGCGGGCCGACTCCTGCAAGGCGAAAGGGGCATCACCTCCAAGTGGCTGATCCCCACCTGCCACCAACTGCCGACGGGCACGTGTCCTTCATGCTTGCTTCAGTTATGATTCCTTCCTAGTGGAGAGATCTTTTTCCTTTTGCCTTGCTTTGGATAATTTTTGTCCGCAATGATGCCGCTGAGGCAGAGACAAAGCTGTCGAGGATGTGACGAAGCCACTGAGACAAAGACAGTCGTTGAAGTTGCAATGATGCCGCTGAGGCTGCAATAACGCCACTGAGGCAGAGATAAAGTCGTTGAGGCTGTGATAAAATTGCCAAAGCAGAAATAGAGCCACGGGGGCTAAAATAAAATTGCCTTGAGTGCTTGTATGTTGGTCCGGGAGGTAACTCGAGCGGGTATGGGTTGTTAGGGATTTGAACCGACTCGGGGGCATTTCCTAGCTGGGCCGAGTGGTATCTGTTAGCCGCGATACCGTCAAGCTCCTCCGGAACCGCCTCGGGGGTTTCGTGGCCGGCCCGAGGGGTGGCTCGAGGTCGCTGGAACCACAAGTCTTGAACTGCCGCGGGGGTTTCGCGGCCGGCCCGGGGGTGACCTTTTGATCGTAGGACCGTTGAGAGCCTTTTGAATGGTTTGTTTTGTTGGTTTTCCCATATTGTATTCAGACACTAATAAAAAGAAACTTTTTCTTAAAGTGTAGTGTACTTAGCTTTTTCATAGCTGTTTGTCTTTGCTTCGTGTTTGGTGTCGAGCTGGCCTCGGGTTTGAATGCTGATGGTACATTGGGCTGAGTGCCGATCGGAGTCGGGCTTGAGTGCCGATGGTACATGTCTGAGGCCGAGTGCCGAGGGGCTGAGGTGCACGCTAGAAGAGAGGAGACGGGGCTAAGCGCCATGGGAACTTGGTGCCGAGGCCATACGAAGCCGAGGAGAAAAGTTGAGGCCGAGGGAACAGGTATGAGGCTGAGCATGAGTTGAGGCCGAGTACGAGTTGTGGCCGAGGCCGTACGAGGCCGATGGGGCAGCGAAGTGCCAAAGCCGTGCGAGGCCGAGGGGATCTCGGCAACTTGCCTGGCCGCAGCGGAGTGCCGAGGCCGTACAAGGCCGAGGGGCAGCGGAGTGCCGAGGGGCTGAGGCCGACTGGGAGCCAAGGCCGACTGGGGCCGAGGCCGACTGGAGCCGAGGCCGACCGGTGCCGAGGCTGACTGGAGCGAGGCCGAGGCGGAAGCTCGAGGCTGACTGGGGCCGAGGCGGAAGCTCGAGGCCAACTGGGGCCGAGGTCGAGATGGCCGAGCACTGAAGCTGGCCGAGGCTGACTAGGGTGGAGGCCGAGATGGCCGAGCACTGAAGCTGGTCGAGGCTGAAGCTAACTTAGGTCGTTGAGGAACAAAGGCCGACTAGGGCTGAGGTCGGCTAGGGCCGAGGCCGACTGGAGCTGAGGCCGATTGGAGCCGAGGCCGACCTGGGCCGAGACTGACTGGAGCCGAGGCCGAGGGAGAAGTCTGAGGCCGACTAGGGCCGAGGCGGAAGCTCGAGGCCGACTGGGGCCGTGGCCGAGATGGCCGAGCATTAAAGCTGGCCGAGGCTAACTGGGGCCGAGGCCGAGATGGCCGAACACTGAAGCTGGCTGAGGCTGAAGCTGACTTAGGTCGTTGAGGAACAGAGGCCGACTGGGGCCGAGGCCGACCGGAGCCGAGGCCGATTGGAGCCGAGGCCGAGGCCGAGATGGCCAAGCACTGAAGCTGGCCGAGGCTGACTGGGGCCGAGGCCGAGATGGCTGAGCACTAAAGTTGGCCGAGGCTGAAGCTGACTTAGGTCGTTGAGGAACAGAGGCCGACTGGGGCCGAGGCCGACTGGAGCTGAGGCCGACCGGGGCCGAGGCTGACTGGAGCCGAGGCTGAGGGAGAAGTCTGAGGCCGACTGGGGCCGAGGCAGAAGCTCGAGGCCGACTGGGGCCGAGGCTGAGATGGCCGAGCACTGAAGCTGGTCGAGGCTAAAGCTGACTTAGGTCATTGAGGAACAGAGGCCGGCTAGGGCCGAGGCCGACTGGGGTCGAGGCCGACCGAAGCTGAGGCCGACTGGAGCCGAGGCCGACGGGGCCGAGGCTGATGGAGCCGAGGTCGAGGGAGCAGTCTGAGGCCGAGGCCGAGGGGATCTCGGCAACTTGCATGGCCGAGGGGGGCTCGGCAGCTTCCGGAGGAGCTTGGGAGCGGATGCCCAACAACTGTGAGCTGAGGAGTTGGCTTCTTCTAGCTGAGTTGTCTTGGGGCTTCTTGATGGCTGAAAGTAACTAGCAATATGTTGCAAGTATAATTTAAACAAAGGTATTACCCGATTGTCCATTGGCCGCTAATACAGAGTTGAAGCCGCTGAGGCTGAAATGAAGCCGTTGAGGCTGTGATGAAGCCGCTGAGGCAAAGTTGAGGCCGTTGAGAGCCTTTTGAACCTCGGAGGGTGACCCGAGAGTCACTGGGATGGGACCATGCTTGGGAGCCTTTAACCCCGGAGGGTGACCTGAGAGTTGGGAGTCGTAGGTGCCTTTTAACCCCGGAGGGTGACCTGAGAGTTGAGAGTCGTCAGGTGCCTTTTAACCTCGGAGGTGACCTAAGAGTTGAGAGTCGTCAGGTGCTTTTTAACCCCAGAGGATGGCCTGAGAGTTGAGAGTCGTCAGGTTCCTTTGGTGCCGAGCTGGCCTCGAGCTTGAGTGCCGATGGTATATCAGCCTTTTTGGATCCGGTGGTAACCGGTCTTCGGTGCCGATAGTACATCGGGCTTTTTGCATCTGGTGGTACATCGGTATTTGGTGCCGATGGTACATTGGCTTTCTGATCCGATGGTACACCGGTCTTCGGTGCCGATGGTACATTAGGCTTTCTGAATCTGGTGGTACATCGGTCTTCGGTGCCGATGGTACATCGGGCTTTGAGTGCCGATCGGAGTCGGGCTTGAGTGCCAATGCAGAGTCGGTCTTCCCTGCATGACATTTTTATGTATCAACGAAAGAAATACTGTCTTAAGTGCAGCATACTTAGCTCTTGTGGCACTCCTGTTTTCCTTCTGCGGACTTGAGCACTTTCGCCTGCTAGTGGTCTGCCCCCCAGGGAATCAAGTCGGTTGGAGTGGAGGTACCGCTGCCCTTACTTGGGCCTTCCTCTGCGTCGCCGTCCGTAGGAGAGAAGGCTTCTTGGCGGCAAGTGGTGGCTCTCTGAGCTTTAAGTCACTGATGAGCCTGATGACGGTGGACCTCTTGCTGGGGAGATTCCTGGCAGGATGAAGGATGGCTGGCCGAGCAGTGACCAAAGAGCGAGTGGAAGCCTTTTGCTCGTTGTTGCATGGTCATGAGACGTCGCCTCTGAAGCTTTTGCTCAGCTCGTTGAAGGTGCCCCCCAGCGCGACTGGTAAAAGCTTCCCGGATTCTTGTCATCACCATCTTCATGATCCACCATTTTGATAAAAAGGGGTTGAGGATCTGCAAACTAGCATCGCTGATCCCCCTACATGGCGTGCCAATCTGTTGGCGCCAAATCACCGTCCTCGAACGTCGGCGAGCATCCAGTCGCCTCCTCCAGCGAGCCCAGGATCCTCCGGCGAGCTTCTTACACATGTGGACCTGCAAATAAGTCCCGGGGGCTGGAGATTCCAGTGGGGACCCTCCGACGCTCAAGTTAGTGCTCTGGGCAACAGCCATGAGCTTGAGAAAGCTCGAAAGAGAGATGAAGAGAGAGGCTTAGAGCCATGCTCTCTGTGAGCAAGAATGAGCGTTTAGGAGTGGGATGAGTTCGTTACCTGGTCGGAGGTCCCTCTTACCCATTTTATAGATGCTTAGAGTTTGTCTGACTTGAGAGGTTGAGGCTCCATAATGATGACTTGTCAGAGCATTAATTGATGGCAGCAACAGTGGAGCAGGGCGTGGCCAACCGTTACGGCGCTTGCCAGACGTGTCCCCTATGCTTGGCTTGAACGGTTGTTGCAGGAGATAGTGGACCACGTGGTCGCCACAGACGGTTGGTGGACCACGTGGCTGTCAGGCTGCTCGAGGCAGCAGGACACGAGGTCCAAGGCCGAGGGGACGCCGGGTCCAAGGCCGTCCAAGGCTGAGGCCAAAGGAAGGGGCCGACACCGAGTGGAAGTTGTTCCGAGGCCGGGGCCGTACGAGGCCGAGGGGGGCTCGGGCACTTGGTGCCGAGGCCGAGGGGAACAGGTCCGAGGCCGAGGCGGGAGCTCTTGGCCGAGTGGAGGAGTCGAGGCTGAGGCCATACAAGGCCGAGGTCGACTTGGACGATGTCAGGGCGAGGCCGACTGGGGGCCGAGGCCGACTGGAGATCGAGGCCGACTGGGGGGCCAAAGCTGACTGGGGGTCGAGGCCAACTTGGATGACGTGTCGGGGCAAGGCGATTGGAGACCGAGGCCGATGAGGGCCGAGGCAGACTTGGATGATGTGCCGGGGCGAGGCCGACTAGAGACCGAGGCCGATTAGGGGCCAAGCCGACTTGGATGACGTGCCGGGGTGAGGCCGACTGAGCCCGAGGCCGATGAGGCCGACTGGGGGCCGAGGCCGAGCAGAAGCTGCCATGTAGAGGAGAGAGAAAAGGTGGCAGATGGGGGAAGCCGAGGCGCCAAGTTGGATGCTGAGACCGAGGGAACCTCGGAGGCCGAAGTCACCCTTCACGATCAAACGGGGCTCTGCCAGCTTTCACTCTACTTTAACGGTGTTAGATCGGTCACATGAATTCCTTTCGTATTATAGAATCTCATGGTGCTGTTCTTCAAATATTGAAATATGTTCAGTAATTGCAATTAAACTTTATTTCATTGTTGCCTCTGAGATAACTTTGTCTCAGTTTTTCTAAATAGAATGGGTTCCTTTGCAATACAACCTTTATATCATTAAATGCAATGCATATTTACATCTATCCATTTGTGAATGGAAACTTATCTCTCATCCATAGTCTATGCTTATATGACACTTAGTGAATACTTTTTTACTTTTTAAATATATTATAGTAATTTTTTTAAAAATAAATATACGACAGTCATTTAATCATGCAAGCATTGCACTCTGCTGGTCCAAAGATTGTAGCACAGAGGATCCATGTCCTACCAAAATATATACGTTATTTGGGGCGTATGGACCAACAAGCTAAGATAGAGAAAGTCTTTATTTCTATCTGAAAACTTCTTTCATCAGAGCTAAACTGTTGCCATTTTGTGTTTTTCTGGGTCAAGAATGATTGGCTGGATCTGTCTCAGAAATCAAAGCCATAAAGAGTTTTGTAATAATAAATTGACCACTTTTGACTCTCGATGGGTTTCCACCAAAGTTTTGTGTCGAGAAGATTTCAAGCAGATTTTTTTTGTCTCCATCTCCGCATGATGAGGCGAAGATCATGCAAACAAAAATAGTTTCAGGCATCAATTATCTGAGCCTAGTGTTTGTCCTCTAGCAGCAAGATCATTACATTGCTTTTTTTTTTTCACGGTTCCTGACTTCTGTTGCTCAAATACAGAGGTGGTCCCAGAAAAAAAAAAAAAAAAAAAAATAATGAACTCAAATAATGATAAAAAATACTAAGAAACAATAAACCAACAAGTTTTAGAGTGTGTACATGTGTGGCCTTTAAGTGGCTACACCGCTGGACCCACGTAATGATGATTTCTATTACCTCTTCCATTCCTATCACATTTTTATTAGGATTTTATTATTTATAGATTCATGATGATTCTTTAACTTTTCAATAATGCGATAGAAACTTTTACAGAATATGCTTTCTGATTTTGAAATACCACCAACATCTTTATCCAGAGATATACCATCGTACAATACAAAATAAGTATAGCATGTGCCAAAAATAAATATTTTTTTTTATTTTTAGCATATAGTTATCAGAATCAAATCAAATCGGTTGGTTGGACCGATTGAATCAAGACCCGAGACTAAACAATTCTAACATAACTTTAAACATAAAATTCGATCATTCATGAATCGATCAACTCAGTCGATTGAAGTAGGTTTTATTATCATGTTAATCTTAAATTTTTTATTAAAAATTAATTTTTTATATAAATATTTTTTATTTTAAAATAATTAATTAGTAGTTCAATCGATGACTCAACAGCTGAACCAATGACTCGATTTGGCTGAATCGATATTTAAATCAAATCTTACAATTATATTTTAGCATATCATCATGCATCAATCATTGCATACAGTGCTGTTCTTCGCGGTGCAGCAAGACTTCAGGTTCATGTTTTCTTAGAATGGGCAATGAAACTCCCCTGGGCCTGGGGTCCAAATTGTAGGCAAAGTTGGAGGGGGAAAAGATGCAACCTTTGCCCTTGATTCCAAATCAATCATTCAAGTTGGTAAAGGCTAGGTGCAACCTTTGCCCTTGTTTGCAGACGTTGAATCAAATCATGACAAGTGCCAAACGATGTACGAGTCTAAAAAGAAAAAGAAAAAAAAAAAAAAAAAGGGGCGGTTCGAGATTCATTCGCGCGAAAGACCATCGGCGTCCTTCTCTCAAGCGCAGCCGCTCCAATCCAATCATGGCCTGAAACGTGCGACCACGCATGGGTAAATGCCTTGAAGCACGGTCGAGTAAAAACCACGCGCAGAGGACTCGCATGGACGGCATGGTCTTTCGCGTGAAAGGGCGAACCCGGCCTCCTCGTGAGCGTGCGCAACCGTCGAGATCGGTAGGCCATGCAATCCATTCGCTCTATTTACTTTCTGTCGTTTCTATCCACGAGGTTTTGCTGTGGATGGGAAAATTTTACTGAAAACGAAAGGACATTTGCCAGACCCTTCGTTTGTTTCTCCTTCGATCTTCTATCTCTCAAAATAAAAATAAAATAATTTATTTTAATTTTCTAGCTTTATTCTTAATTATTGAATGCAGTTTTATAAGGATTTTTTTTATTTTTTTCGTAATAAAACTGGCCTGAAAAATTAAACATACCTTGATTATTTATTTAATAAGTTTTTTTTTTTTTTTTTTTTTGGTACGGCAGCTTCCAACTCTACAATCCAAAATGATAATATGATGCCCCTTCTAATAGTCTCAAAAAATTGGAAGTTGGTTTGTAACTATTAAGAAAGAGGACAAGTACCAATTGGATCCCTTTTGGAGCTGTGATCACAAGTTGTGTGGACCTTTTCATCTTGCTTTCTTGTAACAAAATGGATTCGTGGATGTTGCGGGCCGAAGGCCCGGATTGTAACACTGCCTGCCTAGTGGTTGTGATTAATTGTCCCTTGCCTTTGTAAGGGTAGATTGTGATGCCCCTTCCAATAGTCCCATATCAAAAAATTGAAAGTTGATTTTATGGTTTATAACGGTTAAAAAGATAGACAAGTACCAATTGGATTCTTTTGGGGTGTGGTGGCCCAAGTTTCATCTTGCTTTCTTATAACGAAACGGGCTCGTGGGTGCTATAGCCCAGGGCCTGGGTTGTTACAATATAGTATCAGAGCCACGCACCAGCCTGAAGTGCAGGAGCTAAGTACACAACCAAAGTGCTACATCAATAGGAGTCACCTCTTGAACCTGTGGGCCACAGGGCAAAGTGCCACCTCTAGAATCCTGCCTGCCTGATGGTTGTGATTAATTGCCCCTGGCGACGAGACGTCGCCTCAGAAGGGGGTAGATTGTGATGCCCCTCTTAATAGTCTCACATCGAAAATTAGGAGTTGGTTGTATGGTTTATAACCAGTTAAGGAAGATGGACAACCACCAGTTGGTGTGAACCTTGTCCATCTTGCTTTTTTGTAACGAAACGAGTTATAGTGCTGCGGGCCCAGGGCCCGGATCGTTAAAATAGGCCATAGAGGCCACAACCTAATTAGTCGCAGAGTTGCTTTCCAGTAGACATAACGGATTTGGACTTTGTGAGCATCCCGAAAAGTAGACCGAATGTCATGGAGCAAAGGTTGATTGGCATATGATCACAACAGTTTTGTCTGAGCCATCGAATAACAGTAAGAGAGTCCCCCTCAATGAAAAGATATAAGCACGAAGGATCCGAGTGGCGCAGAAGATGCCTGCCCAAGACATAAAGCTAACCAGAGAAACAGAAGAGTCCAGAAAGGGCCAAGGCCCCCGCCGCCAATATAGCTCCATCAATCTCATGAATAACAAAAGCCAAACCTGCAAATTACCCCGAACACTCTATCAAAGTTGATTTTGACAAACCCTGAAGGTGGAGCTCCCAAGAGATGTATACCATATATCGGTTCGCTGCCGAAGTAAGGAGTCCCAGTGGCCAGGACTGTCAGAATCAAGAGCAATGCGATGGATGTGTACTCAGTAAATAAAGATATAGCTTTCTCACTATCCTATGGGATACAAATCATCATTGAAAATAAGCAGGATCCAAGATAACCAGATCTAATAGGCTATGGAAGCTCAAGTGGTGCCCTAGTGCTGGATACCCCTTCGAATATTGCACAAAAAGTCGATCATCGAGAACCAGTACCATCCTCTTCGAGGTTGTAGCCCATAATATGCAGGGCAAGTAAAGATGGCATGACTATACCAATTTTCTTTTTTTGTTTACATAATTGGCAAGTAAGCTGGATAGATAGACCCAGATTAAGTCGTATAAAAGCTTCCAAATAAGGTCCCTTTCATTAGCTTGAGAATGGTAGATTCGAAACATTGAAGGGCAGCGCATGTTCCAAACGTCAACGTTAGTTTGACGGCATTTAATATTTGTGCCTTCAGAATTATCGATGAATAGCACACGTTGCAAGACGCCGCGCACGCACGTCAGCTTCGGAGACGGAAAGTCTCCGATTTCTTCCACGTAATGCACGTAATGCGCTCATGCGGTCCACAGCAAGGGTCAGCTTACATGTGACGCCATCAACACGGGCAGGTAATCAGTGAATGAATGACGCGCGTGGAGCCACGAGGCTGTCTGTGTCTCCGGTCCCTGCTAGCCTAGGTTAAAACTGTTTCAGATCTGATTGGATTAGCTAAGTTGAAGTTACTATTGCTAGCTATTGACCAGCAGTAAATTCAAATAGACTCTCCGTTGATTGCCATCCGCCCCCAAATGAGAAGTATAGAGATGGTAATCGAGTTGGATCAGATCGTTTTGAATTTGGACCCCTTCTAAATTCAACTAATTGAAGTTAAATTCTAACAGCAAATGGTAGGGTTAGAGTCAACTCATGAGTCGTTTTGAATTGACTGATTAAAAAATAGTAATAATAATAATTTGAACTAGGCTTAGAAGCTTGAAAAAAAAAATTTATGAGATAAGCTCAAGCTAAAACATGGCTTAAACTGAGTTAACCCACTTCTAGCCCTAGTAATGGATGGTTGAGAGAGAGAGAGAGAGAGAAAAAGGTGAAGAGAAAAGAGGGTAGAAGATAGAGAAGGTGGTTGGCTGAGGGAGGAGAAGAGAACTAATTGTAGAGATTGTAGAATGGTTAGCCAATCATCCAAAGATTAGTGGACAACTTTGGGGGTCTAGTCATGAGACAACTTTGATATCTTACCATCCAAGTCATTTAATTGCTCATTCGTGGACCTAAGTTTCTTTAGAGTCACTCATGTGCCTGGAGTAAGCGACAAGCATGGGGAGGAACGAAGAAAGAGGAGGTAGGAGAAGAGGTGGCAACCGATTAGCAGTGAGAATAAAAATGGATGACAACGACTATTGGTCCGAACATTAATCTCAAGGGTTTGATTTTCAGATCATTGGTTCAACCGATTGATCATCAATCAATTATATTAATATAAAAATATATTTATATTAATAAATTAATATTTAATAAAAAATTTAAAATAATAAAACCATTCAATTCTGAATTGATTGACCGATTTACAATGAACCAATGAATTGATCGAATTATTTTAAATCACTTACATAGCCAATTTTATGTTAAAATCAAACCAGTTTGATCTCTGAATCCTGACTAATTCTGACAACTAAGGCGAGGACACGATGCCTCCCTAAGAGAGGTAGAGAGAGAACGAAAGAACTCGTTTGCGGAGCGATCACCGGAGCCAAACGCCTAATTTGACGCTTTGTCCATTCCTGGACGTGTTTCTTTAGAGCTACTCAATCGCTCTAGCTGCAGGCTACTTTTGAGATTAATAAATTCATTAAAACATTACGGTTTAATTACTTCAATTGATTCTTCCATTAAAGTAGACCCAACCTCGAGATGGAATCTTGTCAGAATCAAACCATTTTTTTTTTCTTTTTAGGATTAGAAAGAGCTAATCCCAACTTTTCTATTCAATATCCTATATCGAACCCATCTTCAGAGGCTGACTCTAATCCGAATAAACGCTTAACGTAGTAAAAGGTGATGCCATCCAAACAGAGGATGACTCTTATCAGAACTAAACGCTTACGTAGTAAAAGGAGATACCATGCAAACAGAAGGATCAAATATGTTCTTACACAGGCTGCAGGTTATTTGGTAGGTTAATATTCAGCTACCAGCTACGTTTGGAGAGGAGAGAGAGAGAGAGAGAGAAAGGCGGATACAAAGCACGGCCTCTCTTTATTACTTTGATTTAACAGAGACAGCTGGCAACAACTGCCACTAACTCAGCCACTGGCACCTTCGTCCTTCATGCAACATGGCTTACGTAAGCATTCAAACAATTCTGGTCCTGATTTTTTTAATATTTTCTTTCTATGTTTAATTATTACCGTCAGTTTTATAATCACTGAACCAAAGTTTCATCATCATAATCTACCTCTGCTTTCACTTACCGCGTGAAAGATTATGCCTTGGCTAAACCTTCCCTTCCAAAAAAAAAAAAAAAAAACAATAATAACTTGAAGCAAAATTCTCCAACAGCAGAATAATTTTTTTTTAAAAAAAAACAGTTCTAAAAAATGACAGCCTATAACACTTACCTGATGAGATTCAACCATAATATGGTGAGTCAATCTTGAGCTAAAGCAGGTAAGAATCTGATCATGAAAACAGAAAAGAGAGCACAGAGAAGATCATGAGAATGGAAAATGCCATTTTCGTTTTCTTCTCAATCTTCTTTTGTCGTGTCAAGGGCTTCCCAAAAATGTCAGAAAAACTGAGAGGATGGAGCCAAGTAAGAGTGACGAGGCAAAACTTCATGATCTTAAACACATGATGTCAAAACTCAGATGATCATCTCACATGCCGAAAGAGCAACATCATCTTTCGGAAGCCTAAATTTCCGTTGTTACAGAATATACGCATAATTTCTTTCGTAAAAACCAAGTTGTCTTCAACCTAACCAAAAATGCCATCATTTCATCTGCAATCACATGGCCAGTTTAATTTGGGAATAGGGGACCTGTCATATTGGTTATAGTTTAAGCTCTTGCAACTAATAGCTATACTCAAGGTTCCCAAAGATTTAGAAAGAGAGCTTGGACAGTTGAAAGGCCCTCACATAGAAGAATAATGTAAGCCACAAATTAGAATGCCAAAGATCTTGTAGGAGTTGAACAATAAAACAAAGCACATCAAACGGGCTTAAGAGATCCCGAAGAACTTGAAGATAAACAGGGACATTTTCAAGTAGGTACAGATGGTGATATTGGCTTTATTAAGTCAAATTAAAGAGAATAAATGTATCACCATACCCATGGTTATAAATAGCTAGATCTTATAGAGGATATATAAAAATGCAATCCTCTTTGGCTAATATAAACTTTCATGCCACATGTAAGGCAGGGATGCAAACTTTGACGTGGTAAAACACATGCATGCAAGATTAAATGCTTGTACTAGAAGCGCATGGCTGGTAATATTATAACTACAAAAATGGACTGAAAATTCAACTACATGAATGGTGGCCGAATCTATATGCATATGACAAACTCTGCAGTATGATTCATATGATATTGTCAGTATTTGAAAATATCAAACTACTCTTCTTACAGATATGAGAATCAGCCAAGAAATGAACTGTGACTGTAAATCCATTGAGCAACATCTTGTTGAATTAGTAAGTTCCAGAACTTTCTCCTATTTTCTCCGTTTATACCTGCGACGAGTTCAGAACTATTTTAAGAATTGAAAAAATAAAATTATCACGACATAAACCGCAAAATAAGCAAAGCAGCAACAAAAATGCTTAATGGTGATTTTAAAAGAAAAGGGACACAGATGCACAACAGATGGTAACAACAGGTCAAAAGCAATCAATATTTATCCAGGCATCCCATCCATAACCATCATATTTTTAATTCATATAACACATGAAATTCTCTGAGGATCATGACCTTGAGAACAGGTGAAAAGAACAAAAAAATAAGTCGGACATGGCTTCAATAGATCAAAAGCAACCAAAAATTAGGTTGGCAACTTGGCATCCTATCCATAACCTTCATATTTTCAATTCATGCAACACAAACGAACTTGGAGAAGAGGGCCATAACCTTAACATGTGAAAATAAAACAAAGAAGAAAATAATATATCAGTTACATACTGTGTTTTGATTTCTAATGCTCATTCTACGTTTCAGTGCATAGTCTCCCAAGAAGTTTCTCCTGTGTATTAGCTACATATGGCCCCTTCAACAACAGTAAAGCATCCAAGCAAGCCTCTCAAGTATTTTTTCCCCCTCATAAAATTCATGAGAAACCACAATTTTATACACCCAAGAAAGATTTTTGCAGCTTATTTGTGTTCTGATACCAGGACTACGATCGAATGATGGTTAAATCACATATCCATCACTATATAACAAATCTATAAATGTGAACTTTCATTCATCTGACTCTAGGGTTTTTATTTCTTTATGCAAACTTTCAATGTATCCTCCAGTCCAATGTGTCATATTTTAACAGTGACAACTTTATCTTTAGTCGTATAAAATCCACATTATCAGCCGTCTCTGGCATGCATCTTATTTTATAAATGATGCCTCTTCCTACTTTAGCCTCCCCACTTGGATGATCTTTTTGAGCCTTCTCACTCTACTCCACATCCCATGCTATAATCTAAAAGAGAGATGATTTACAAAAGCAGAATTTAAGTTACAAATAGACAAGGTCCAGCATTTCCCCAAGTTTTTTTTTTTTTTTTCCTCCTCAACGCCAAGCAGGGGACGCACAAGTCTCCCACCCCTGTTTGCAGACACTAGATATAGATTTCCAAAGTGTTCTACATTTTCTTATATGTAGGAACAGATGGATACTAATCTAGTAATCTTGATCTGGAAGAATTTTTCTCCTTGAAAGCTTGATACAAGGAGCATTCAACGATTATACAGCTGGAGAGTTTTCATAATGAGCTCTGACATTGATTAGAACTTGAGGCCTAGGGTAGAAATTTTCAACTTTAGTCTCATATGTGCATAACAAAAAAGCATCATTCTCTTTGTAGTCTCTCATCGACAGGATTAGCAATTTAGGTTCAAACTTGCTAACCAGACCTGACCCATTGGATCCACAGGCAGAGTATAGGTCAGCCAAGTCAGGTTCAGAATGACAGATATAACCACAGTCAAATATGTACATTTTAAAATATATTAATATTTTATACAATGCGATATTTCCATTAAATGATCTTATATCTTTATAAATACTTCCTTTTATAAAATAAGTATGCTCTCTGGTTTTGTTCTTGATCCAGCAAAACAGACCAGCGGAGTACCAAGGAATTGTATTTATCAATTAATAATGTAAGTGGTCCAATTTTGTTTCAATTATCCATTAAAAACTAATATACTAATTCTTAATTTGTTTTTTCAATCCCCTCCATGGGTCCATGACATTCCAGTTTCCCCTCCTCCCGGCTTTTCCTTTTACCTGCCATTATTTTCTTCTCCTCTCTTTTCTCCTCTTAGGACAAATTTGGTTCACTGATGTGATTGGACTAGGTATCTAAGCCAATACAATTCCACGTTTGGAATTGGCAAACCATCATTTAACGATGGGCCCCATCCTACTTCTTGTGTTTCTGTTCGAATTCAATGGCACCCCAATCCTATGGGTGATCCAAACTCACCCTTAGCCTCCTCTTTTTTGTCCCCGTGCTGTCTCCACCATTATTTAGCCATGATGTTGTCCATCAGCATCATGCAGCTCCGTATAGCCCCTATCCTCCCTCTTCCCTTTTTTATTCTCCTCTTCCCCTATGTTCCTGATTCTGGATGATGGGTCAGTCAAGTTCAGCGAATCTAACCTGCCAGCAGGTTTACATGAGCTTTGTCTGACTCACCGGAATGTCAGGCCAGTTAGAGAGTTGAGACCAGCACAACCTGACCCATTACCATGCCTAATTCCCTATCTTCTTTGATCTCCTCAGTGACTCCATCTTTCATTACATGTTTTCTGATATGTCTCTACCTCAAAAACTATATTGATGAATCCATCCATGCAAGTATGTACAAACCACCCCACATCCCCGAATCTGGTGGCCGCATGGACCTGCCCAACCTAATAAAGGGAATATAGAGGAGAAAAGATTAACCGTCCACCCCAAATATACAACAGCATAGCATATTAATGCAAGTTTATGAAAGACCATCCAAAATTCCTATCAGGACATCACACTGAAAAAATATTTATATACAACACACAACAATAACAAAGCCTTAATCCCAAACTAGTTATGTGTACATATATATAATAATAACAACAACAACAACAAAGCCTTAATTCGTATGTGTGTATGCATGTGTGTACATATATAATAACAACAATAACAACAACAACAACAACAAAGCCTTAATTCGTGTGTGTGTATGCGCGCGCGCAATAACAACAACAACAACAAAGCGAATTACATCAATATGGAAGCATTTGGAGAAGAGACATTCATCGTCCACTCACCACATGCTTCCAAAATACCCAATATTTAACTCGAGCATTCAGCTGAAAGATAAAAGCCTTTTGAAATCCTTTTTTTTTTTTTGAAGCCTTCTGAGATCTCAGAAGCAAAATTTTACCATACTTGTGCATGGACTTGCATCAGTAGCTAATAGTATCATTGAGCAAGGTAAAGAACTAAGCAATTACGGCATGGAATGGAATCCAGCACCAACTAAACATAAAGAAATGCCGATCATCATTAACATGCAAGCCAACTACTATTGTTCCATGGAGTATAGAAAACCGTATCTAAAATGCCAACCATACCTTGATTTACTCTTGAAAGAACTCTTAGATTTCTTCTTCCAGAAGAAATACTTCTCTTGGAGGTACGGCTCTGTTTCCTTTCACTCATATCATTTTGGAATAGTTCAAGCATCTCTTCTTTTCTGGTTTGATTTTTTTGAGAAGGCTGTTTTGCCCTTTTGCCAGAATTTTTCAATGTCTTTCCACCTTCTTGTGCCTTCTTAATAGCCTTCACTGCTTTTGCTTGGCGGTAAGCCACATCAACAAGTGATTTCCCTGTTTTCCCTTTCTTCCTGCCTCCAGCTTCCTGCAATCATAGAGTTGATATTTGATAACATTTAAACCCATCACTAACCATAATGCAGGATATCATGAATTCAAACTGCTGCACAAGATATTTAACAAGGAGATACCATTGGAAGGAACAGGATGCAATGAATAAAGGGCAAATGATCAAAGTAGTTCCCATGCAAAAATAAAAAGGATTTTCAGAAAGATTTTTCTCGAAATTTTCACTAGAATCTACAGAAAGATCTTCTACAAGAAACCATAAATTTATAAAAGGTCAAAAAAAAAGCTGCAGACAGTAACCACGAAAGAAAGGACATCTGAACCTGATTTTCATTGATATCTTCCTCTTCATTCTCTAAAATCTCCCGAACTGCTTCCAGTCTTCGACGTTTCTTACGTGGCAGATTTTTCTGTAAGACAAAAACGAGAGCATACCAAGCAATATGTCATCATATCAATACAGAATTCACATACACAAACAGTAGGAATCCAGTTATCTTCTAGATTAGAAAGAAATCTCACCTCACGCTCTCTTCTTCTTTTCTCCTTCAATTTCAATTCTTCTGCTTGCTGAGCACTTATTACCTCATTTTGACCATTTTGATTGTTTTCCAAGGATTCCTAAAAATTGAAATATAGGTGACAAAAATGAATTGATCAAATCATCTCCAAAGGGAAGAGAAGGCTGGAAAGAGGTCATCAAGGCAATGTCAAATGTGTGTAGTGTAAATAGTATCAGATTAACAGGATCCAAACCAATAAGAAAATGGTATAACCTAGTAACAACCTTTTCTCTGTAACATACAGTGGATGGGTTTACTGATGTATTGGCAAGTAGGCTGAACTTCTTGCTGTCTGAAATCTTCACACTAATATTCAACTATGTAACCCAAAAGCGTAGCTTTCAACAGGTTGAAGCACTATAGTGAAGAAGTAGGAGGAGAAGATGGAGAAAAGCACTATAATGAAGAGGGAGGAAAAGAATAAAGATAAAAATGAAGATACCGGAAGTGCACGCTGATCTCTGCCTGGATCAGCACATACATATAACAACACATATATGGATCATCCTAATAGAGAGCTCTTTAAAACACTGAGAATGAAGAAAAAGTGAAAAAGAATCCATATTTGCTCAAAGATTTTTTTTTTTTTAAAGGACATCAACCCTGTAACTTCTTTTCCAACATGAGCAGATTTTGCTTACTCTGTATGCCTAACAAGAACCTGGCCCATAAAAGAATCTGCATGACCCAGACCTAATCCAAATTGGATGGGATCATTTTGGGCAACCAAGTTGGTGGATGATTCCCACCCATATGTCAAGCATGTTTTATGATGCAATCATACAGCTTAGAATAATAAAATGGGAGCATTAATTTTATAATAAACAACTGCATAATACATTCACATTCTTCATTTTCTGGGGCAGAGAAATGAACCAAGGAAAATGTGATGATATCAAAGAGGAATTTGATTCCATTTAATAAATAGATTTTGGTAGCAGCAATCATCCACCTAAGGTGGTAACCCACTTACAAGCAAATAAACATAATCCAATCATAAAACAAAGAGGCCATAGCAACCAGAATTACCTGCATTGGATAATGGACACTATCTACCTCGTATGGATTAAGAAATGTTTTCATGCTATTCAAGTCCATCAGGACCAACATGTATAAACACTAACAATCTTTTCCTTTTGATACTTTAGTATAAACTGTAACAATCTTTTCCTTTTGATACTTTAAGAAAAGAATATTTTTTCCTTTATTTTCAAATTTTCTAATACTTAACCAGCATATACGTTGATTGGTATCACAGATATTGAAGATATATTTATACTTCAAAGAGCTATGGAGCGCCTTCCCTATTACTGATCCCAAAGCCACTCCGAAGCAAGCTTTCAATACAATAGAGAGTTCAAAAGAAAAGGAAAGAAGAACCAGAGAGCAATAAGCATGCGTATGCAGCATTATCTTGGAAATTTTTTTGTGATAAAATGGCAAGCCATACCATCAACCCTCCTCCTAACTGTAACAGCAAATTCCTATTAAATATTTCAAATTCACATGAAAAAGCTCCTCCAATTTAAAAGAAAGGCAAAATAAAGAATGATATAGACGAATCCAAGCTAAAAGTCAATCCTGGAATCCTACTAGTACAAATCAAATTAATAAATCAGTATGTAGATTCGACAGGAATGGGCATTATGCTAAGACACTTACTTTTGCAGCCTTAGCAAGAAGTTTCTTCTCTGTTTCAGTGGCAAACCAAGTTCTTTTAGGACGTGAATAAATTTCTTCTGCATGTGCAACCATATTTTCTGCCTGTATATTTTATCACAAAAGAAAGTTTAGTTAAGAAGAGTATATTTGTATTGGTGTTAAAATCCATAATACAACCACGTGAATGACAAATTATTTTGAAAAGCTTCTGAGAAAATCTTTAAAGAAAATATAGGAAACCTTTGTTGCCTCCATTTCTGCTTTCCTCAACACTCTTTCCTCCCTGTACAGAAATATACTGTTAGCAACATGTTAAAAATTTACTGACAAAGAGATTACTATATAACCGAACCTTTCTTCTTGAAAAACTGCTGAAATTTGGTCTTCCAGTTGTTCGATTAGTTGAGACCATTCAGCTATTGGCTTTTCAGCAACAATTCGGCTCTTTAATTTCGAACCAGCCTTCTTTGCCTGATACATCAGATAATCCTTGAAAGTCAAATGATGTCTGTTTTGCATGGAAAAATAATAATTTCTTTTGTTAATGATATTTTACTAGTAATACATTATAGATTGGATTACAGTGCATAGAAGGAATGAACTTATTGAGAACAGGATTAAGTCTATACTGCAAGTACTGCTTGGATGTGGTCACTGTCTGAAGATATTTTTTTTCCACACAATTACCTCAAAATTCCAATTACTTTCAAAGTCTGTCCCACAGAAAGAATTAGAAAGTTTCTCATAATCCTCCTAAGTCAACATAAGTGTTGACTACTAAATTTAATCCACAATGCGCTCAAGTTTATAATGAAAGTTTTCCATTTAGATATAATTCAATAGGCAAGGAAGAGATAGGAACCATCAAGGCTTGCAATCACAAAGTGAAAATTGCATCACCTAAAGCATCGTCCACAACATGCCATCAGAAAGGAGCCACAAATGGCTGATGCATATGTATATGCATATGCAGTTTTAGATGTCGATGTAGATGGACATGTATATGTATATGTAGACTTACATTTACAAGTACATATGTATGTGTATGTAAATTTACATAGATATGCGTGTGTATGTATATAAGTAAATATGTATGAAGTAGTTCCCTTTCATTTTATGCTTCTCAAATACTGATTTCAGTTGTTGCTTGTAATTCTTTATCTTCAATCTAACAACTTTGAAATTATTGGCAAATGATAAAATGCTTACAATGGCCTTCAAAAGAGATCGATCATCATCAGTGACAAATGTAACAGCATATCCTTCTCTCCCAGCTCTAGCTGTACGACCAACACGATGAAGATAGCTGCATGGTGGAACAGAAGTATCTATTGAAAGGTGGGCAGACACAATGAACATAACTCCTAAAGAGTGCCTAAGCAATATGACTAAGAATAGGAGGATAAAATCAATAAAACAAAGGCAACAAACCTGAAAAGATAGGCATTTCTGCATGATATTAATATTATGCAGGAAATGCCATTTCCAATGCATAAAAGACCAACAAATTCACCAAAAAAAAAAAACAAAATTATATAATCCAAATAAAAGTTAACTGATTAGGAGCACAGTCTCTCTGCATCCCTTTACTAAGTCAACATAGAAAGCCAAAAAAAAAAAAAGTAATGCCAAGGAAATGGCAGTTGCCAATGAGTCTGCAATACAAAGAAATAGTCTGTTTTAGCTGAATTAATCTATGTATAGAGCCCCTAACAAGTCATTCAACAATCAAACACCTGGAACCAAATGCATGAACATTCTCGGCCTCACAGTTATTCCCTGCTTATCATTCCCTTTAGAAGTTCTGGTATCTCTTTCTTTGTATAGTTCATAAAATGGATGGCGCTTCCCAGCTAGATCACCATATTCAAGGAACCTAAAAGACCTACAGCTCCAAAAAAATTTCAATATAGAATAGAATATCTTCACATCAAACAGCCACATCTACAAAATCTCTAATTCCTGAAGTTCACTGATGTTTGAAACATGATCCAAAAACATGCAGTTCAACGCAAATAAGAAACCAGATATGACTTTGTTATTTAAGATTAATATAAAAATTACAAGATTAACGGCATAAGTCTATAGTACAATGGGCAGATAATTGAATCAAAAATGAAGTTCAGATCTTAGTTGCAAAAACAATAAACTCCTTCAAAGTTTCTGTTCTGGATATAGAATATTGCACTCTGAAAGTATATATAAATAAGGAGATTATCACAAGCAAGGTATGCATTTTCAGCCTCACTTTTGCAATTCCCAATATTTTGGAACAATGATCATAACCCTCCTGTTTTCAGTGAACAAAGATACCTGTGCACAAAGCTACCTAACCCTACATATAACAAGACGGAATATAATAATAACTTGTTATACAACATAATCCTTTCAAAAATTTGTGTTTTTTAAGGCATGCTCCAGAAAACAAGCCTTTAAAATATAAAAAAGAACAGGCTCCAAGGCAATCCAGGACAGAATATTGAAAAAAAAAAAAAAGAGTACACAGTCAGACTAAGAGTCACAGTTACATAATATCAATCACAATTTTCTAAGTGAAACAGACATTTCATATCGATTTTGAGAAGGAAGACAGGTTACCTATGTCCTTGTTATCCCTTTGATATGAAAAAATGAAAATTTCTCAAATAATTATATAATTTTTTTAAAAAATCATTATTATGTCATCTAAATTCTTATAAGAATCAACTCATTCGATTCTTTGCCTCTTCCATTAATTATAAATTCTGCAGTCACAGCACAGTCTAAGTTTGGGCCCTGACTTCCTAAACCTTGATGAAGGTTCTTATGCCTTCAACAAGCAAAACAATTAGTAGTTCTTTAAGCATCTGAGGTTTATGTCTCAAACCAATGCTATAGTAGGCCTCACTTCCGCCTTAAGCTTTCAATGCACTGCTTGTTAGCTGCTAACAACATTAACATGTACTTATTGTGTGTATTCCTAGTACTGTAGCCAAAATCAATTGATGAATGACACGTATTAACAACAAGTATACATGCAGTCATGCATGCTTCATTCCAGTTGTTCGTGTTTTCAGGTCTCTCTGGGAATATTGACATTACATAATCGAATGATACCTCACTACAACTCCCAATTCCTTCAGTGTTTGAATAACAAATTGGACATGATTGCTGCAGGTAGAGGATTTTAGGGTTGTTTGGATCTTTGGAGAAGGAGAGGGTGAAGGGAGGGAAAGAAAGGAAAGGGGAAGGGAGGGGAAGGGTTATTACCTTCTCTTTGTTTGAGAAAGGGGAAAAGGAAAAGGAGGATAATTTGCATTCATCTTGTTTGGATAGGAGAGGAAAGAAAATAAGAGTAATGTTTATAAAATCACAAATATACCCTTTGTAGGGATAAAATTACAAAGATGAGACAAAAATTATAAAACATTTCCCTTCCTCTCTTTACCCACCAATCTGAGAGGAACGGAGGGGAACGAGTGACCCCCATTCTCCTCCCTCCCAAGGAATTTTATTATTTTTCTCCTCCTTTCCCCTCCCCTCCCTCTCATTTTCCTCCATCCAAGTGGACCCTTATGGTGTCACATAATGCCACATCTACACCTACAAAATATTTAATGATACTGATGCAGTACACTTTAAGGAGTTATGGCAATAACAAAAAATGAATCAGTGACAAAAAAAAAGAATTTGTCACAAAAAGATTAAGAACAAATGAAGCATACTGCATAACATCTAGTCACTCAAGTCACTTGTAGTGTAAATATTAAATTGCTTTTATTTTGTGCCCTCTGAGTGCACAATGAACTCAAAATTCAGACTCAAATATCCACAAAGCGTGAATATGCTGATTACCATGTCATCTATATAAGAGTAGATAAATCAACAAAGAAATGGATTAGCTAAGTAGATCATAAGATCCCAAAACATATTTAAAATCATAAAGACATCATCTACTAGCCCTGAGGCAGATAGGTTGGTCTGTTTATCATGCATGAACATCTAAGAGATTTTTAACCAAAACAACTTTACCTGGCCAATGAGGTTCAAGCCACCAACAGATTGACTGCTTGGTGGAAGAATCACCTACATGAGAGCCAAAACTATCATGCAGCCATAGCTTGATATAGATTGGCATATAAACTAATTGCTATAACAACATATTTTCAGCAAAACGGCCAACAGAATACTCATATAACACCATTGAACAAACTGTTGGAAAGAGTAACCATCATCAAAGAAGCATTTCAAGAGAAACATATGCAAAACTAGAGCTAGGAAACATGCAATATTATGGTCCAGAAACAAGACTAAGGATATCATTCTAACCTTTTATAATCACGAGGGCATGCAAAATTAATTACAGTTTGAACACCAACGATATCGAGCCCCTACACAACAATAAAGTATCATAAATTAAAAAGTTATGTTCAATAATACCATTTAGAGACAAGGCTATGGACCTGATTATCTCTAACATGGAAATAGGAACACAGGAACTTCAATAATTTTCAAGACCAAACGAATGTTAAGTCACATCCATCCATTTTGAAGGACATAATTCCTCCAGCAAAAGGAAAAACCATGGCATATAAATATATCAGCAAGCATGCAAGAGAAAGTATGTGCATATGCACTATCTAGTTGAAAAGGGCTTAAAATGAGGAAAGGAAGTCTACTTACACGAGCAGCAACATCAGTTGCAATTAAAAAATCCACTTCTTGCTTTCTAAATAGTTCCAAAGCCTACAAACATGAATAGCTCAAGATAAGGATTTGCATAAACCTTTGATGACAATATCTGAACAAGTTTTGGTATAGCCAGAAAATGGCTGAGGCTACTACATTAGATTGATGCAATTTCTTTACTTAACTCCCTATAACCATTAGCATGAATACAAAGGCAATAATACACAGTCACATCCTGCATGTCGTAGTTAATGACATGTTAGCAAGAAAGTTGCATGGCTACTAACAACACGTTAAACAAATTACAGAACCTTAAATATAGTTTAGCATATGAAATGTGATTGTTGCTAGTAATAATAAGGTGAGCCATAAGAAAATATAGGCAGCAAAGAACTAATTTACTTCATCATGCTTTTCGGCTTGATCATTTCACGGCCAAAAGGTAATTGACTGGGCTGAGAATAAACCTATCGAAACCCACATGTGATATTGCAAATAGGACTAGGCCTATCTAGTTTTAGCTGACACACCTTGACAATGGTTAAACAAGTTGTCAAATATAACACATTAACTCAGTTTCAAAATTAAAATTTCATTCAACTTGCCAGGATTGTGGTTTAAGGAAAGCACGCTAATTAGATTTATGGAATTACCAGGTATCCTTTTGCTAGAAGAAAAGCAAATTCCTAAAAGGTCTTGCCACTCTGATGTAATTAACATTTTGTTATAAATAAAAAAAATGAAGTGTACACATAATAGCCCTGAGAAGAGTGTTACTCACATTGAGGCGTTGTGTTTGAGTAAGATTACCATGAAGTTCAGCAGCTTTCATTCCAGCCAGACCAAATAGTATTTTTAACCTATGTGCAGCCTGTTTAGTTCCGCTGCCATTAAAATGTTTTGCAGAAATATGAGAAGTCATCCATGTGATATAGAAAGAGACAAATGAAGAAACACATGAGAAACAAAGAAAATTTGGATCGTTAGAGTGGCAGGTAATGTTAATTGGAAGAAAATAAAATCACTCTGGATACATGGGATGTCAATCAGAAGAAAATAAAATAAAATTATAATTGCTGTCATTAATCTTGATTTTTATAGTTCATAGCCAGCTCTACCTACTTTATTTTACTAGATGTAGCAAACACTTATCAAAAGGGACATATGGCTAGCAGATAAATCAAATTTTGAGGAGGCAGATTACGATTGCAATGTTAGTCATAATTTGAAGAATAAAGACCTGAAAATGATCACTTTCTGTGTGAATGCCTTAGAACATAGTGCAAGAAGAACTGCTTCCTGATTTGCTTCGCGCACACGTCGTATTCTAACTACCCTGTATAAAGAAACAACAATGACAGAGGAGCCAGGTAAGTACATACAAGAAACTGAACAACATTAAGACATCAAAAGATTGTGTAGACAATCAATAACTAATTATGGGCTCATTTGGTTTGCGAAAATGGGCCCTAGAACAAGAATCCAATTCCAATTCCATCTAGAATGGGAAGCATGTTTTGGGGAGAACAAGAAATTCAAACTCTTGCTCAAGATTACAATTCTCATTCCAGCCATAACCGTTCTCATCCTTCTAGTTCACCTCCTCGATCTCTTCTTTCTAATCTTGGGGAAGGAAAAGCCAAGATGACAAACCCGCCACACTCATCTTCTAGATATAAACCGAACAAAATATCTTCTATTTTAGATAAACAATTACAGTTAACAACTATTTTATTCTATAAATTTTGATTCCAATTCCAAGAAACAAAATTGAAAATTTAGGCTGATTCCAATTTCGAGGTTTGGATGAGCCAAACATCAACAATAGGAATCAATCTAATTTCGATTTTGATTCTTGTATGAACCAAACAGATAAAGGAAATAAGCAATTCTGATTCTGATCCCAATTCCAATGTCAAACCAAACAAGCCCAATCTACTATAGTAATTAATGGCCTAAACAAATTATGTAAAGAACAATTCAAGGATTTCCAAAAACCAAAGAAGAACCAACGAAAGCATGTAGCGTCAAAGATAGTCACTAGTAGAAATCAAAATTACCATCTACAAAGCAGGCAGAATAATAACAAAGACAATTTATACAAAGTTATATTTTAAGGAACAAAGCAAGCCACAAAAACCGTTCATTGCCAACTTTCTCATGCACCTAACACAACATTCAAAAGAGATAAAATTACAAATTCCGTCATCAGAGTCATGGAGGATTGGATCATCAAGAAATGAGACAAGAAAGCGTTTCTAAGCAAGGTTCAAATAAGAAAATAATAAGCGATGAAGTAAATTAGAAACTTACTAGTTAAAATAGTCATTCACTATTTTTCATAAATGATCAACAGCTATACACCTAACAACTTTTAGTAGTTTGGCATCAAGAAATCTTGCAATATTGAGTAATTATCCATGAGGTTCTTCTTGATATTAGCCCTTTTAATCCAAATAATTCTATCTACATTCCGATTATAAGCAGATACTCTTGGGACCTCCCTCCTCTGATCTTCAAGGGAGGTGAGAGAATAAAGAGAAACCTCAAAAATTGATAACATTACCAAATGCATTAATGCATGCATAGTTAAACAATATATGGAGATAGCATATACAACAACAACAAAGCCTTGATTCTAAACTAGTTGGGGTTGGTTTATAAACATTTTTTTTTCCATTCCGCTTTGTTCAAAGCTATACTTTTATAAGATATAAAGATATCAAGTCTTTCTTTGTTGATTCCCTTCATGTAATTTTCAGTTTACATCTATACCTATTTCTTTCTATGTGCATTAAATTATTTCTTCAAGACAGTGAATCCCCAAGCTTACGTTGTCCACGCTCCCATTTAAATCCTCTGAATTGTCCTTAACTGGTGCCACCTCTAGCTTCTATAAATAACTTTATTTTTTATTATATCTTTTCTTATATTACCATACATTCATCTCAACATTCTTATTTCAGCTACACTCATCTTATATACATGTTATTTTCTAACCATCTAACATTCTATAACATAAAACACAGCCAATCTTATAGCAATCGTATCAAATTTTTTCTTTGACTTGGTAAGTATTATATAATCATATAATATCCAAATTTCGCTCTACCTTCATCTCTATTTCTAATTTTATTAAAATTATATTCCATGTATTCTATTTTTACTCTACTTAACCTAAAATGCTTAGATTCTAAAGCAACTCCCCATAATTCCAACTTATGATTAATCTTGACCTTAGTTTCATTCATTAATACTATATCATCTGCAAATAGCATGTTTCAAGGAATAACATCTGGATAAGCCTAGTAAATTTATCCATGACTAGTACAAAAAGGTAATGATTTAAAGCAAATTCATGATGTAAATATATGGCAATTGAAAACTTGATGTATTACCATTGATAATTGCTCTATCATACATATCCTTAATTACATTAATATATGTAATGAACACTCTCTTCTTTTCTAACACCCATCATAAGACTTTTACTCTATTATATGATTTCTTTAAATCAATAAAAACTATATAAAGATTGTCTCTTTTCTCTATGTTCTCTATTAATCTCCTAAAGAGAAACAAAACTTCCATAATCGACTTTTTTGGTATAAAACTAAATTGATTTTCTGATATTTTTTTATGTAGCATCTTAATTTATACTCAATCCACCTTCTTCTAAAGTTTCTATGGAGATAACATTAGAGCACCTTAAACATAAAAGGTGACTAAAAGGGGCAAATCATAATAAAATGTGTACACAAGCCTATAGCAAAGAACCACAACCTAAACTCTTATTTTTCTATTAATATGATCATCCAAGCAAAAGTTCTTTCCTCTCCTTAAGATACCAACTAAAGGCTTCTTCATCCTCCTTTCCCTTTCATTCATGCAACTTCTTCCCATCCCTTTTATCTCCTCTATCTTGTTGTCATCCCAACACACTACTTTAGGAAGCACATAGTAATGAGTATATAATAGTTTCATAAGGAAACATTTATTTGCCTTAAAGATCAACTCATAAACTCCAAACCTTCATGACAAATTAGCAAAGGAATCTTGACTCCCGTGCCAAAAAGTTTGTTACCAAACAGCAGTGTTTCATAACAGCAGGAATCAAACAGTAATTACAAAAATAACACTACCCATGCAATACAAAAATGATCCCCGTATTAAAAACATGGATTTATAAAAGGAGAAAAAAGCTTACTCCTCGGTCAATGTAGCTGGTCGTTTTGCAGCGGGATCAGCCTCAAGGCGTACAGGTTTATTTAGTGAAAGCTTCACAAGCTTATCAACTTCTTCAGTCATAGTAGCAGAAAATAGCAAGGTTTGTCTCCGTTTTGGGCACAAATGAATCTGCATTACAGTAAGTGAAAGAAAAATTCTTAACTTACAACAAAAAAAGATTTTTCTTATTATCTCATAAAAGAAAGTGCAAATTGTTAAGCCGAAGTACCAAATATGCTAAGTAGAGATGCAGACATGCAGTACTAGCAAATTAATAAAGATTGAACAGATGTGTGGTGTACCATCAATATTTGTTTCTGAAAAATTCAGAACAAAATTTGATAAAAGTAGCAGCTAGAACTAAAATCGTTTTCTAAATATGGACATAATATGACATTCTTAGAGATCCTCAGAGACAAAGCACTGTTATCCAGAGCTCTAAATAGAAACAGTTAGAACAAGGTGACAAAAATAGTACCAGTTCATGAATTTCAGCACTGAAACCTAACTCCAGAAGACGGTCTGCCTCATCAAGGATTAAAACAGCAAGATCTTCAAGCCCAACTGAAAGTGAATTCCGTAAATGATCTATTATTCTCCCTGGAGTAGCTACAACAATATCAGGCATTGATCTCAAGGCTGCCTCTTGCATCTGAAGCATAAAGGTATGTCACTATTAATAAAATAAATTTGTAAATAAAAAGATTATGTTCAAGAAAATGACAAAATATCAAAGAAGCAGTACTCCACAAGATGAAAAATAAATTAGAAGGCATAAACGGTGCAATCTATATAACCAAAGATGTACTTGCTCAAAAGCAGTAATTCAGTTTAGGTGGAGCGCATAACACCAGGATGAATAGAGAGAAGTGATAATGTCAACAGACATATTATAAAGAAAAACAAAACGGCACCTTTTTTAACATATTAAGGACATAGATATCTATGGCTTGAAACCATTAGGATTTAGAAGACACTAGGATAAAAAGAAAACAAGGACCCAATTAATACGTAACAGATATGCCTTGAGCAATGTGAAGTCAACCATCAATCATAAAGCAGCAGATCAGATTTTATGCATTCCACCTGCATTCTAAGAACAATCTTTAATAAAATTTACAGCATCCAAATGGACCAGTGGGAGCCCCAGAACCATCAATAAACTCTTGAGAGAACAGCCCAACCATGGTACTCAGATTATATATTCAGCATCAGTTTGGTTCAATAGATATGTATATGCAGACATCAAGGCTGCATTTGGAGGTTTATATTTAAAAATCATTGTTTTATATTTTTGCATGAATAAATTTAAATTTTAAAAGTTGAGATATTTAGGAGGCATTTGGTTGTGAATGAAAGAAAGCTAAAAAAATGATACTTAGAGAAAACATGAATTTCTAAGACCATTTGGGGATTTCCTTGCACAATCAAACACTCCACATTACAAAATCATGATTAATAATTCAAAAAAATGAAATATCACATTTTTGATACACCCAAATGCACCCCGAAACATAGATTTTGACAAACCTTAATTGGAAGACCACCAACAACAAGTCCGCATCTGATATCAGTAAACTGTGCAAGCTTCCCTATCATACTATGGACCCTGCATTAAATTTAAAAAGGTCAGTTGCATTTAATTCTGTAAGTGGGTATATTCCTTATATCTGATAAACGGGATACAATTTTGTGCCCCAAAAAAAATTTAAAAGATAAATTACAGAAACTAGTGCAAAATTCAAGATTAGCATAAGAAGAGAAAATGAAGACATCATGGCTAGCGATATATATGTGCATTATTGTTAATTTTGAGGACTGCAACAATTAAACTTCTCTGGCAACATATTTTCAGATTTCTTATCCATACGCATAACAAAGATAGTTTCACTGTTGAAAAGTAGACAGGTAGCCAGTAAGCAAAGTAACATTAAGTTGAAAAGTATATACAAAATTTGGTTAGAAATCATAATACGAATGTATAAAAGATTAGATATACAATAATAATGGTGAAGCAACCCTCATACTGCTAAAAAATGAAAAGAGGAAAAATGAAATGATGGCAGAGCAGTGGATCATGCTGATGAACCTTTTCAGAATAGCCATATATCCAAACTTGAGTCAAATAAGATTAGCTAGTAACAGTTGGTGGTTGTTATGCTGGTTGTGGTTTATACATGCATCTGGCTTTTGAGTCATTATTGTTTTGTCGTTTAGAAAGCTGGAAGCATTAACATATTAGGATATGCAAGGTCATCTAGTGCCTATATCAATAGATATGTATAGGGAAAGAAACCAACAGAATTGTGAAGAACATTTGTGCAGATGTTCCTATGTCTCAGTGGTGGATTCCCTTGAGTGCTCTCTTATTCCATCTGATTATCTTTCCTATTGTAATTTCTTCTAGGCCTATGATTTCCAATGTCAATTCATATCAGAATTCAGAACATTAATTCAATGTTTTATACTTTCTCCTGTCCTCTCCTTGAAAAAGAACAAATTTCCATCTTAAAATCATGGTCCATAACATTAACAAGCATGATGAACTCCTTTCACATCACAATGAATGAATATGTCAACATATAGAATGCTTGGCTAGAATAGAAGAGTAGACATATCACTTTGGACAACTTCAGACCATGCTATCACAACTCATGGCTACTAGAACTTCCACAAGTGAGCAACCATCATCCTTTGAAGTTGTTCATCCCCCATAGTCATGAGATCAACAAACGGTGAGGGGCCACCTGATCATATTAATGTAGTCAGGACTTAGGAATTCACCTTAAAGGCCTCCTCCTAATGGAGGGACTCATATTCTCCTAATTCTTGTTCTAAAAATCTTGCATTTTGCTATCCAACACTAGAAACCTAAAGAATTGCAAGATCTAAGCATGCCTATGAATTCATCAATCACCATGGTCAATCATGTGGACGCATCCAAGTCCGAGAGAGAGAGAGAGAGAGAGAGAGAGAGTGGGGGGGGGGGGGGAGGGAGAGAGAGAGTGCCTGTAATTTTGATCATAAGAAGATTTACGCTTAGTTCCCCTTAAGGTTTTGATCGAAAAAGGAAAGTCATATTTGATAAATGATTGTGCTTTCTTTTTACATCACTAATTCAAAGATTATGAAGATCCCTATTTGCAAGAAGTATACACATGCTTGTCATTTGTGATTACTGCTTACCACATCCTTGTTTGATTTAACCAGAATCTTGTGAAGGACAATATTACAAGAGTTCATTGAATAAAATTATATAAAGCTACATCAATTATTAATGAAGATGTTCAATGAGAGGTGCAACAAGATTGAGGCTGACACAGCAAAAGACATTCATAGATCTACACGACTAGGTTCTTAACAAAGCTTTGAACTTAAGGACGAGTTCCACACAGCAAAAGTACCTAATGCAGGAGCAGTGGCTCATGTTGTTCAACCCTTTTGGAATAGCTTTATGTCCAGTCAAACATTTAGTCAAACAGTATTTATTGATTATTAATATCCGGTGGTTACTTAGATTATGTTTCCTTAACGTTCAATGTGTTTTAAGTTTTCTAGGCTTTATCAATTATTGTTTATGTATGCATCTTATAAAGTTTGTAGTGAATAGTGAAGAATATAGAATGAAATTTGTGGATGTCTTTTTGGTTTTAGTGGTGGATTCTCTCACGTTCTCTCTTCCAATTATATCTTATTCTCGTCCATCGTGTACTTTATTCTACGACTTACAGTGTTAAGCATTATACAGCAAGTAAATAAGCAAACATACCTTAATTCAAGCATACAATGCCACAAAAAAACATAATCCATTTGCACCTTCATTCACCACATGCAGTTTGGATTGAACCAGAGGAAGAAATCAACATGTCAAGTGGCACATACCATCAGGAACATGTTCTATTCAAGTGGTGCACATCATTATCCAATATTTGAGTGAATGGATTTAACTACCACATCATACTGGTTTGTACCAGCACTAGTATGCCTTTCAATATGATATTGTACGGTATTGGCACATGGTACTACATCCCAATGTTGTTGTGCCAGCACAAATAGGAATATCATTCGTCAGTATGGTACTAGTAGTTAGATTTTACACCTTGATCAGAATTTTATTGACAGAACCATATTATAACTGGATTTTCTGATAACTGAAATATCTTGGCACATAGCCAGATTTCTTCAAATTTGATAAAAACCCTAGCTCCTTGAACACCAAAGGTTATTGACAACAGTTACAAATCTAAAGCAAAGTCAATGAACAATATTGTTGTCCGATTACAGTGGCAGAATTAGATTCTTGTTTTAATTTAAAAAAAAGTAACCAAGGAGCATATTTAGAATTTCAAATCAACATAATTCTAAGATTTCAGGGTGCCCAAAGCATCTTTCTTGTTAGGTTCTATATTTTGTCTTTCCGTATCATGGAGTTCCAAACTCATGGTGCAGTCAACAAAGAACCATCATTTTGCATCTAACACAACCATTGTTGCATCATGAATATTGATTGTTCCAACTATAAATATATGGAAAAACTAAAGTGTTATAACATTCATCTTCTGCAGAAAATGCACCTAATATAGTCGTTTCATTATACTACATTGCTTAATGTTGGTGCTTCAGAGACTAAGGCATTAAGGAGCATGAATAAAGCTATAAGCCTTCAAAAGAAGAAACATCAGGTTTTCACCAAATATATCATGCTCCAGGCATGCATTTTGGCCAGTAAAAAACTGGCATTAAAATTTAACCAGTTTTGGACACGTCATGCATATGAGAAATTTCCATTCATTATTCTGCACGGCTATTTATCTGTATTTTTCCCTGCCCCTCTCCACATCACTCAGTTACTGACTTATATAATTGCACATCAAGTAGTTGAATGTGCAAAACTCCGGATGATGGCATGTCACCCAGGGTTCTCTTTATATATTGTACTGATTTGAAACACAGTATTGATTTGAAACACCCAGTCCTTTATATAAAAGAGATGGAAATGGGTAAAACTGTAAAAGGGAGAGAAAAAGTTCTCAATATGAATGATCAAATGTTAAAACTGAAAAGGCCAGTGCACAACACAGATAGTAGGCATGTGAGCAAGATAAATTTATGTAAAATTTTGAAAGTTAGATCCAGAAGAATGAATAACTGTTCAAAACACCCAACATACCCAGAACTGCCACTTTATTGACAGGGACAGCTTCCCCAGCACCCAAAAGTGTAATGCACAACACAGATGCACGGGATACTTAACTCAACTCAACTCAACTCAACTCATCTAAGCCTTTTCCCAACTACATGGGGTCGGCCACATGAATCTGCTTCCTCTACTCTGCTCTATTTAAAACCAAGTCGACATTTAAATTACAAATAGTTATATCTTTTTTAATTATTTCTGCCCATGTTAGTTTAGGTCTACCTCTACCTCTATCCTTACCATGAATTGTTAAAAGATCACTCTTTCTAACTGGGACAGTTAAATATATCCATGTTTCTGACGTCAAAACAATATATGATTGTAAAGCTAACTCAACATTCCCCAAAACACCTAACCTTGGGCATAGATTCAAAGCATGACACGATCAATTCAAAATCATAAATAAAACATAGAAATATGGAACTTATGAGTGTGACAAACTAAAAATAGAGTTGACACTAAAAGAAAATAAATAAACAAACTACATAACTTACTGTGCAGCTAACTCCCTGGTTGGAGTAAGAATGAGCACCCTGATTGCATGGACACGCTTGGGCCGGAAAAGTAAACGCTCCAGCACGGGTAAAGTGAAGGCAGCTGTCTAAATTAGGACAAGTGAAAATAAGGCCAAAAATAAATAAAAAATAATAATCTAAAAAATGCCAATCAAAAGCCAGCAATATGTATCGAAGTTACCTTTCCAGAGCCCGTCATGGCGCTACCACATATATCACGGCCAGTTAATGCTAATGGTATGCATGCAGCCTATATTAAGCAGATGGCAGGTTAACATAATCAAACAATATTAAGACAATAGTCATCATCTGAATAAATAAAAGCAAATATATCCAACAGATTGCTTAACTCATAGAAAACTTAAAGCTATTAACTCATAGAAAACTTAAAGCTATTTTTCGCATCATATTCCAAGAAGAAATGCTCCAGGCTGTGGTGTCAGGCAGCAAGAGAGCCAACTCTATAGGCTCAATTATTTCTGATGAAATTTGTAAAATACTAAGATAATAACTTATCACAAGAGACATAATCTTCTTTGTTCAATGAGAACAAGTTGAGTTTTTGACTAGGGACTTTTTAAGATGCTGGATCATGAAGAAACTTCAGAATTACACCAAGAGTTATCTTAATGTAAATATGATATTTTCAATCCAAGATCACAATGCATGGCTATTTTTATTGGGTTTACAAATAACAAACCCTTAACACATCTTATATTTGGTCAAAATAAAGCACATCAGAATTAGTAAATAAACCAAACATTTACAAACTACATAATGATAGTGATGTTCATAACCCTGTCATCGTACTCCTGGTTTTAGGTGCATTACAAGAACAGAAAATACAAAAGAGATTTTGATGACAAGGTCATGATAAGGCATGAGGTTTCTCACTGAATGTTTCAAACATTTTCATAAGTGATCATAATTTAAAAACTTTGTACATGTCTAGCAAATAAACTAGTTATCAGTCTAACGTATCGCATATTGCACAAATCGGTGTATTCAACATCTTTCTAAAAGACAGCATAGCTACTGCCCAGACAGTAGACACCAACCTTAATTCGAAACGGCCCCTAGGTGCCTCCCCTAGGTTAAGGGTACAGTGCCAGGTTGACCTTCTCAATGGATGTTGAATTGAGCAATTCAAGTTGCTCACATGAGACAAAGCAAATCAGAAGAGTTCGATTTATGGCCTTTAAAAATTAACTGCTCAATCCAATCACCTTTTAACCAAAACTGAGCCAGAGAGGGAAGAGAAGTAGAGAAAAAGAAAGAAGATAACAGTAACAACATTCCGTGGTGGTGGGACATAGACTGAATGGCCGTAACAATGGAATCCCACCCACCCAATATCACCCTCCTCCTTCCCCTTTGCCTCATCCTTCACAAGCTCCTTCCCTGACCCTGAGCAGAGCACCAGACACTTCATGTTGGGCACAAGTATACTACCAAGGCAGCCCAAACTAGGGAAGAACCTGTTTTGGGTCTGTCAAGTAGCTTGCATGAGACCATTGCTCAATTTATTGTATTTAGCATAAAAAACTTAGGCCCAATCACCTAAGACCTAGAGAATGTACAAGTAAGAGGGAGAAGAAAAAAGTGAAGAAAGTAGCATTTGTAATATCTGGTAGTGACAGGATCCAAATCCAGCATTAGTGGCAGTGTCTTCCAGCTTCTAGAATACTTTTCCCCTCTTATCCCCCTTTCCTCTTTCTATCCTCCTCTTCCCCTACATGATTTCCTTTTGCCTTTTATTTTCTACTGCTGCTTTTATGACAATGGGTGGTTATTGGTGCTACCTCCACCACCATAGGCAGAAACAATGAAGACAATCATGGTAGCATCTACCGTTGCAACACCAGTCTGCTACAATGGGCAGTAGTGCAGCAGTAGCAGTGTGGTGGCAGCTGCTGTTGCCATTACACAGAAAAGTGTAACATGGAAGTGGAGTTTCTGTATTAATGTTTTATCTTTTTTTCCTGATGCCTAGCCTCTAGGCACCTGCATAACACCTGGATGCTACAAAAACCCAATCCTGTCCAATGTACATCCTATCAAAATTATACACCTTACCAACAAACTGAAACCACAAAATAGAATACCGAAGTGATGAGGATATAGTCAAACAAAAGGGCCACAACCTCAGCAACTAGAATGAGCAATAATCATTCTATGACCCTTCTGAATGATTAGAGCAAGGATGGGGGACAAAGCCATTCACCATACAAACTAAACATCACGGACCACCTAACTACATGTGGCAGCATATAAGGCTAGATTAAAGATAACATGAAATAATTAAATGGTTGCTAAGCTACATTTTCCATGGGCAACATGTATGCATCTGTTACGTTGGCATATTTTGCTATATTTTAGTGTTTATAATTATTTATAAAAGTATCCTAATTTTATGTTCATGTAGTCCATAATATGAGATCAAACAATTGAAAAAAGAAGCACAACAAACCTGAATTGGTGTTGGCTTATGATATCCCAATGCTTCACAAGCTCTAAGTAACGGGCGAGATAAGTTCAACTCAATAAAAGAATTTGCATGGAAGGAGGCTCCATCAGATGATGCAAAAAAAGCACCCGCATCTCTATTAGCATTCTTACCATCAGGCTTTCGAGATTTATGATTTTCCTGGTGAATCAGAGAACATTAGCTTAAAAAAAATCTATATGATATATAAACAACTATCATTTTGAAAATATTTGATTGCATAATACAGCAGAGATTAGGGCATAAAAAGGAAAAGAACATTAAAAAAATATCAAACAGATGATCATAAATTAATGAAGGGCATTTATTAGAAGGTGCACCGGGAATAACATCAAAAAGCATTTAGAAATCCCCCTCTACAATGTCACTAAAACAAGCTCATCCACAGAATTAGGATCTTACTTCCAGAACAGCACAAAAATGAAAAGACAGAATCACACATGAGAGGTTCAGCTCTATAACTTCACATAATGAATTAGGCCATATGAAGTCAGATTGATACTATCATTCCAATCATTAAAGTTAAGATGTTCTCACATAGGGCAGGCCAGCAAATTGTTCTATTATCAAAAGGGAATAATATCGAAATATCACAAAAAGAAAGATGACCTGAGTGCTACTACACATGTTCCTCATCCACTCATATCTTAATTTTTAATGTGTGCTGCTTCTAATGAATTTCCCAGTTTATACAAAACATAAACTGATGACCATGTTTTGTTTGCAAATATTTAGTTTTTTGTTCGTTGAATATGATTCTTCATATCCGACACTAGTTGTTAGGTCAAACAACAGCTCTTGGCATGTGATTTCGTAACATGAACTTGTGGAATAACACATATTATACCAAAGTGATATCATCATCAAGTTCATATTAGACCAGATACAGATCTGGCACTTTAAAAAAATAGTGATCAATCTGTCATGCACCTGAAGAGCCAAATAGATGGTTTCTGAATAGTGCTTGCTTTTTCTGAATAGTTTTCATTAAAAAACAATATGACAAAAGAAAGAAAGGGGATGTGCAGATAGGAGAAAACAAGTACATGGGACAGTCTGGCACTTGAGAGACAGCAACTTGAATATTTTATATCAAAAAAAGTCAGAATGTCTGACACCAAACATGGCTGGTCTGAACCTTTGCAGTTATATAATATACATTAAATAATATAAGCAAGAGACACACAGAACTGATGAGTTTTATAAGTTCCATTTTCAGTTGGAAACAATTTATTAAGAGTGTCAATTTATTGAGATCTTGATGATGAATATTTATGATCTTATCTGATGTAGGAAAAGCTCAAAGTCCAAAAGATCAGTAAACTTAAACAAAAAATAAATTGACATTAAATTAAATTTAGACAAGCCCAGAGTAGCAGCAAGCTTCCAAATAGCATCTCTCACTCTACTCATATCCCTTACGAATTAATCAAGGAATCTCAAAAGTTCAAAATTTAATTTGAGGACAATTTATTCTACTTTTTAGTCACTTTCTCACTAGGAATGTGTGTCACTGAAGCTTTGACCTTGAGGGTCTTTGATTTGTTAGAGATCAAATATATAGGAAAAATTTTAGTGGCTTCTTATCGACAACTTCTTTTTTTTTTTTTTGGTGTTTGGAGGGTGGGGGGAGCGCACAGTGGGGTTGCATGTCTTCATCTCTTCTTCCCTAAATCTTGGTTTCAGCACATATAAAAACTTAGACATTAGACATTATATTTTATTTGCCCAAGAAAAAGGTTTTATGACAAAGATATTTCCTTCTTTCCCTCATTCAAACTTGAAATTCAAGTTCATCGCAATTATCAATAAAAAAGACCCTTTAGAATGAAGAGTGAAAATTCTAAAAGATCAATGATAATGTTCATGCACCTAGAATGTTGCTCAATGATCATCATCAGGGATTTTAGAAAAAATAATGCTTAGGGTACCCCAGTGTGTATCCCAGCATGTATCCTGAACAGGTTTTTATGTGAACCACCGGGGCTAAAATGGGCAATAAGGTCCCTTTTAAACTACCTACCTGCTGTGTAAGAGGGCACCTGGTTTCCCAGGCGTGCACAGGGGTACACGCAGCAGTACTCTCAATGAACTTTCCAAGGACAACCACTTTTTTTCTTTGATGACTGCAAACTGCAATAAGTAACATAGGACATATATGGGCCTTGAGGAAAGGCCCTTCTCACATGATGAGGTAATTCCTGCACCACTTTCAGCCTATCAAAATTCAGCCACTAAGAATCTGAAAATCCAACAATGGTCTACTGATTAGCAATGCAATTGTTGAGTTTTCCATGTTAAAATATTCATGGAAGACTTGATGTGTGATGCATTTGTTATATCAATCACTCACGTCATTAACCATGGGATCGCAATGAGAAAGTTATCAAACAACAGTTGGAAAGAAACTAAAGATGGCAATCATGAAACACAATTTCGGCTATTTATGCTCATTTTTTCTGGCCTATTATTCTCATTGATTTTTTGGAGGAAAAAAATGAGTTTGGCAAGCACTCAATCAACGATATTCAATATACCAGTAATCCAAAATGGACTGATACATTTGCAACCACAGTTAAGTTTAGCAATCACACGATAATTGACATACCAGTAATCCAAATTGGCATAATACATTTGCAATTGCAGCCTTAAAAATCAAATCTTTTACTGTTTATTAGTTAATAAAGCCCAATATAGGAACTGCAAGAAGCCCTTCCTTTTGCAATGATCCCTATGATCTTTTTCCCGAATTCTGATATGTCCATGGATCCTTGTTCAGGCTCAGACCACCAACTCTTTTTTTAATTATAAATTGTACCAAAACTAAATAGTGGATAACCAAGTCTATTTCTTCTCACCCCTGTCATAATCAGAACTTTTCTTTCCATCATAAAAATTCCTCCTTTAGTTCATAACCTTGACAAGAATACTACTATAATCACCTTCAGAACGCAAATAAGAACAAAGATATAGGAACCAGCTCTAATGTCGAGAACGTGATATCTATCATTCAATAAATCAAGAAAGAACAAGTATTTGTGATCCTCGTAGCAAAAAGGTAAAGGGCAGAAGACGGATAGACAAGGAAGAGTTTAAATAATGGATGACCAAATCTGCTTCTTTCCAATCCTATCATCATTTGAACCTTCCTTTCCGTCATAAAAGTCCTCCTTTACTTCAAGAGTTTAACAAGAATACTACTACAATCGCCTTGAGAACAGTAACAAAGGCAGATACAAAGAACCACCTGCTCTAATGTCAGGAACCCTAAAATATATCATTCAAGAAATCTAGAAAGAACCAGTATTTGTGATATTCGCGGTAAAAAAAGAAATGGGCAGAAGAGGACGGATGGAGAAGGAAGAGCTTACTTTCTTCGTGGACTCATCAGCGGAGAGGTCCTCGTCCTCGGGTTCCTCCTCCTCGTGCTCCTCCTCCTCCTCCTCCTCCTCCTCGTCGGGAAGCGAGATGGAGCGCTCTTGGAGAGCTTTGGAGATCTTGGCGTCGACAGAAGTGGTTCTCCTCCGGGCGTGCTCATCGGCCACGGACTCCGAGTAGGAGGCGAACTCCCATGGCGACTGCTTCACCCCCTCCTCGACCTCCACGAACTCCTCGTCCGAGCTTGCCGCGTCGAAGCGGAAATCGGGATCCATAGGAGAGAGCGAGGCGACAATGATGACTGCGCCGGAGAGGAGAACGCAGCGGAGGGTTTCTTGAGGGTTTTGGGGTTTAGAAACTGACCGCTGGATTAGAATCCAGTTGAAGCGGCGTCACTCCATCCGGTTTACATTTCGTCGAACCGGATTTTCGGACCGGAGCTCGCGGCTTGGACCGGAACCTTCGGAAAAACGGTCTCAACCCCTAAGAATTCGAGAAAGTCGTGCCTTTGAGCTCTTGGTTCTGTTGAAGGCCTGCTTTAAGATTGGGTTCAGTGCTTTCTTCTTTGATTTTTCGTTGATCTGCTCCATCTTTGCTTCTCCTTTCTTCGAGCTTTTTTTCTGGTTCCTCCTCTTCTCCCATGGCTCCCGATGTGGCCGTTGATGGCCGAAGTCCTGGAAAAGAGGGTTGCGAGATGGGGTTCCACTGGGTTTCTTCGTCTCCTTCGCCGGCGGTTGTGGCAAGACTGGAGGAGTCGTTCCCGAGGTGGTCAGCATCCCAGTGGCGGAGCTTGAAGCTGAGGTCGCGAGTTGGCAGAGCTTGGCCATTCTTGCTCGTTCTTACCACAAATGGATACCGGCATATGCTTTGATCAGAAATTTAGGAGGGCCTGTGTTTCTGGTGAAATTGTCCCTCTCAGTTTGGCATTTAGATGCCATATTCTCTGATTTGAATCGCCGGAAGCTAGAAACATGGTTTGCAACGTCCTTAGGTGGTCAATGGCCAGGTGGTCGGAACCAAGGCATGGAGATCGGAGTTTATTCCTGCTGCCGAATCAATCCCGACTGCTCTTGTGTGGGTGCGATTGCCGAATTTACCTCTGGAATTCTGGAAGGAGGGATTCATTAGAGCAATTCTGGAGCCAGGGGAGCTTTTGTCAGTGTTGACGCTGCGACTCTGGGGAAAAACAGAGGGGGTTTCGCGCGGGCATGTCTCAGGGTCGACCTTCGTCGCCCTCTCCAGCCTGGAGTTCGGTTACAGGGGATTAATCAACCCTTTTGGCAGCAATTCATTTACGAAAACCTGAAGGTGTTTGCATGAGATGTGGATCACTGCATCTGGGAGCCCCCTGTTTACATCTGGTCTGTTCCGATGAAGCTGTTTCTGATTCTGTCCCTGCTTATGGGCCATGGCTGGTGGCTGTCCGAGAGAGAAAGGCTGCTCAGGCCCTCAGAAAGTTGATAAGGGTAAAGCTCAGCTGAATTCCTCTTCGGCTCCGTCCGCTAGTTCCCCTGTTTCACTGAAGGAGAAGGCTGATCTTCGTTCGGGCCATGCTATTCGGCCTGACGCTTGGATTACTCCGGGAAGGCTGCTCGCCAAGACCACCATCGGCCACGAAGGTTGTTCCTGGCCCTGCTTCTGTGTTGACTCAGCTTGGGATGGATTTAGAGATGACTGGTAATGGGAAGGAGGGCGTGCCGGTTCTGAACTTATTGAATCCTCTCTGTTGGAGTCTGGGAAGGGAGGATCTTTGGGGGATGCTCAGCTCCTTTCAATAGTGTCCTCGAATCCCTTCGCTGCTCTTGCATCGGTTGTGGGTGTAGATGCTCAATTGGGTAGTAGGGATGCTTCTACTGCTCCTTTAAAGCGAGCCAGACCAGAGGTATCTTTGCCGCCAAGGCCTATATCCAAAATGGAAAAGCGAAAGGGAAAAGGGAAGATCCTTTACCCCAAAAGTGTGGGGGTGTTCGGTTGTTCTCCAATCCAAGAGTATCAGCTCCCATGTTCTCAAGCAGGTCCCCAGGTAGTGGAGAAGACCCAATCAGAAGGGGGAGATGGTTATTCCTCAAAGGATGATGCTAGTACTTTTAAGGGATTGGGCCCAGGGTCCTTATCCTCGAAGGTGTTCTCCCAGCCTGATGAGTCTGGCAATGCTTTGGCAGGCCAACAGGCTGCTTCATCACTGATGACTGTTGTAGGCACATTGATGGTTGGTGGCTCAACAGATAGTATTATGATGGAGGACCAGGGAGGGGTCCCAGTTTCCTCCATCTTGTAAATGAAGATTCTGCTATGGAATGTTCGAGGAGCTCGAAAGCCTTCATTTTGATCCTCCTTTAGCAGATTATTGCAGTTATATAAATTTGATGTTTGCGTCCTCTTAGAAACCAGGCTGTCCGGTGCTAGTCTTGCCCAATTTGGAGGCAGATCGCTCATTCCTGGTCCTCCTATGCTGTGGAGGCTGATGGTTTGTCGGGAGGTATGCTGGCTATTTGGCATGCCTCCGCTGTAACGATTGATGCTTTCCATCAATGAACCAGCTGATTGGCCTTAAGGTTTCTGAGGGGACCTCTGATCCTTGGCTTTTATTGGCAGTTTATGCCAGCACGGACTATCGGGAAAGAAGGGTTCTTTGGTCAGAACTGCTCTCCCTCCTTGCTCACGGCCTTCCATCTATTGTTGCAGGGGACTTCAATTGTATCATTGAGGCTAACGAGAAACGTGGAGGTAGACGTGTTACAGGCTCAGCTGATATCTCAGAATTTAGATCCTTAATTGCTTCTTCTGGGCTGCTGGATCTGGGGTTTTCGGGTCCCCAATTCACTTGGTGTAACAACCGTCAGGGATCGGCTCGTGTCTGGGAAAGACTCGACAGAGCTATGGCTACGCCTCAATGGCTTTAGAGGTTCTCTACGGTATCCGTCACTCACTCCCTCGGATAGCATCAGATCGCTGCCCTATTATGATCTCCACAGAGGTTGACCTGCATCTACGAAAACAGTTTTGATTTGAGAAGTTTTGGATAGACTATCCTGCTGCTCGATCTATCATTTCTCAGATATGGCACACTCCAGTCAGGGGTAATGCTGTTTACCGGCTTTCTCGCCGTCTTAAGATGGCTAGGCATAGGCTGTCCAGATGGAATAGGATGGAGGTGGGGGATCTGGTCAGACAAGTTGCAAATGTTGAAGATAATATTAGTAGCTTGCAGTCTAAGGAGGATCAGGATGGCTTCCTGATTGACTCGGATCTTTCTTTGCTTAGGGAGTTGCTTGCTCGTCATCACTCCCTCCTTCGTCAGCAGGAGATGTATTGGTGGCAGCGGTCTAGGGTCCAATGGATTTGTGATGGGGACCGCAATATCAGATTCTTTCATCAGGCTACCCTGAAACGGCATGCAGCTAACAAGATTCGGAGGTTAGTTGATGATGATGGGAACATTCAAGAGGATTTCCACTCTATCCGGGATCTGCTTCTTCATTTTTTCAGTCTAGGTGGACTGAGACTTCAGGTGTTGGGGGCCCGGTCATTCAGGTTCCGGAGTCCAGGAAGGTTTCTTCTATGGATAATGATATGCTTCTCAGATTGATTACTGCAGATGAGGTTAGGGCGGCCCTTTGGGAGCTTGGTCCGGATAAGGCTCCTGGGCCTGACGGGTTTCCGCCTTTCTTTTATTGTCACTATTGGGATATTATTGGGCAGGAGGTGGTTCAGGCCATTCAGGATGTTTTCCATGCTAGACATATTCCATTGGAATGGAATCAAACCTTTATCACCTTGGTGCCTAAGCGTGTGGATGCTTCTCTCCCGCAGCACTTTCGGCCTATCAGTCTTTGCACTACATTGTACAAGGTCGGTGCTCGTCTTTTAGCTAGCCGCCTTGGTTTGGTGATTCCTTGCCTTATCTATGTGGAACAGGGGGCTTTTATCAGAGGGCGGTCCATTTCTGATAATATTCTTATAGCTCAGGAATTTATGCATGATCTCCAGCGAGCTCCGGTTAGTCGAAGTCTTATGGCCGTTAAGCTAGATACGGAGCGTGCTTATGATCGTCTGAGTTGGGCCTTTTTGCATCGCTCCCTTTTGGAGTTCGGGTTTGATGGTCTGTTCATAGATTGGATTATGGCTTGTATACAAAGGCCATCCTTTTCTCTGATCGTCAATGGTAGCCCGTTGGAGTTCTTTCGCTCCTCAGTGGGTCTTCGACAGGGTTGCCCCTTATCTCCGTTACTGTTTATTCTGGCAGCGGATGATCTCTCTCGTGCTTTATGTCAGGTTCAGATTGATCGTCGGATTGTCCCATTTATGGCTGGATCAGAGGGCCCCTCTATTTCTCATCTCCTTTTTGCGGATGATTGTATTCTTCTAGGCCAGGCCTCTATTGATGATGCGGCTTCATTTCATTCTATTATCCAGAGTTACTGTCAGGCTTCGGGTCAGAAGGTTAACTTTCTCAAATCCTCTATATGCTTTAGCCCAAAGACTCCCAGGACCATCAGGGAAGCCATTATTCATTTGTCGGGCATCACTACTCAGGCTGAAAGGCTTATGTATTTAGGGATCCCCATAACGGGGAGACGGCCCCGCTGTTCTAATTATTCGGCGATTGAGAGGCAGGTTCGCCAGCGCATTGAGGGTTGGCAGGTCACTAACCTATCGATGATGGCCAGGGTCATTATTATTCGCTCGGTCCTGTCCTCTCTCCCTTTGTACCTTATGTCGAACACTGCTATTCCGATTACTTGCCTTAGGAGGATCGAGAGATGCTTTCGCGATTTTTTATGGGCTTCTATGCAAGATGGTCACGGTATGCACCTTTTATCATGGGAAATGGTCTGTATGCCTATCCTCGAGGGTGGTCTTGGTATTCAATCTCTGATTACTAGACGTGAGGCCCTTCTAGCTAGACATGCTTCGAGATTCCTTCTGGAGCCGCATTGCCTCTGGAGTTCGCTGATGAGATCGAGGTATGGTGACTGGACGCCCACCTCGAATATTTTTCGCCTCGGGGTTGCTCCTCCTTTTGGCGGGCGGTTTGTCAGTATGGTCAGTCTATCTCGGAGCATATCTTGTGGATGATTGGAGATGGATCATCGATTGATGTTATTCAGGATTCATGGATTGCTGAGCTTCCTCTTTCTCGGTGGCCCTCCTTCATCAGCACTGATGTCCCATCCAATTTAAAGGTCAAGGATTTGATCTCCTCGGATCCCCTGCTTGGCATATCCCCTCGGTGACCAGATTCTTTGGATTGGATCTCTCCGCAGGATTCTCTCGATGCCCCTTATTTCTGACCACTCTTTTGATTCCAGGATCTGGCAAAGATCTTGTCTCTCCAAGGCTCCCTCTAGGGATATGGTCAAGTTGTTCAGGCCCCAGTCCCAGCGCTCGGTTGAAGTGGCGTGGATTTGGAAGCTTTCTATTATTCCTAGGGTCCAGCTATTTATCTGGAAGCTTATGTGGGACTGTTTGCCTACCTGCGGTCTTCTTTCGCAGAGGGGCCTACCTATTCAGGTGATATGTCCTTTATGTAATCTGGAGGAGAATCTTCTGATCAAGCTATCTTTGTCTGCCCCAGAGCGAGACAGGTCTGGCATATGATAGGTTACTCCATTAGACAGGATGATTCGGGCTCTTCGCGTTCCTCCTTTCTTGTTGATCTCCGGCAGTGTTCCAATCAGAAGAAAGGTCTTTGGGCTGCTACAGCGTACCAGATTTGGCTGTCTAGAAATCAGTTCATATTTTTTGACGAAAATCTTTCCCCTCACAATATTGTGAGGAAGATTAGACTATTGATGGCGGACTGTGCCCGTGTTGGCTTTGACGTCTCTGACCTCTGGGGATCCCCTGCTGCTCCGGCAGCGAACCGGCACACGGTTTTCATCTCTTGGGAACCCCCCCTTCAGGATTTGTCAAAATCAACTTCGACGGGAGTGTTCGTGATAGAGCTGCTGGTTCTGCTTTCGTTATCCGTGGCACTCATGGTGATTTATTGGCAGCTGGGATTTGGCACTCTCGACTCCTCTGTCCCTATGTCTGAGCTTCATGCGGCTTGGGCGGAAATATCATATGCTGCCCGTACTCTTCATGCACAGAGGCTCTTCATCGAAGGTGATTTCATGTCAGTCATCTCCTGGCTGAAGAAGGAGAACTGCCCTCCTGGCCATTCTAATCCGATCCTTAGGGATATTTGGTCTATTATGCGGGAAGTTGACAGTGTCCAGATCTGCCATATTTTCAGGGAAGCCAATACGGCGGTGGACTGGGTTGCTACTTCAGTAGCCCAGCATGCTGGTTCGTGATCGTGGAGATTAGGTGATCCTTGTCCTTATCCTTTGCAGCTAATTTTGTACTCATATCTATCTGGGCTGACTCGCACTAGACGAGTGTGATCGCCCGTTTGTACCAAAAAAAAAAAAACCCATAAGAATTCGCATTGCTTGCCTCCCAGGAGTCATAGGTTTAATTTTATTTTGACTACTTCAAAATTTATTCCCATACACATAGAATAATTTTATCTTCATAATAAATCTTTTTATCAACTTTTTATTATTTAATATAATGGAAAATTATTGTATGATTAGCAAGTGATATTATTGATACCAATAATTTACTGCTTTCTTTTTTTTTTAACCTAAATTAATACCTCTTTATAACATCTTTCTTGAGCTTAAAAATTAAGGCTAATAGTTGGTAAAAAAAATCAATGAAATTAGAAATCCCTTACACTTCATGGTACAAAAGATACAACAGAAAAAAAAAAAAATGCTATTCACATAAGTTGGAAGGAAATTGAAAAGTTAATTAATTTGTATTAGCATGCAATGAATATGCAATGTTTGCTATTAACAAAGGTTAATAATATAATATGTTGCACTGATGCATATCATTCAATATCAAATGTATTATACCATATTAATATTGAACCAACATTTTGTGCCGATGCATATTGATATACTAGATCAACCTATATATTAGATTAATCGATGATGTTCTTGTATGTATTGATGCAGAGTTTGGTATCAATACGATAAATTTTGGTTAATAAAAAGATCATATTTATTTATTTTTAAAACTATTCAAAAGAAAAAAGTGTGTGAAAAAAAATATACAGGAGCGAAAATAAATTTAAGCCTAGTTTTTTCAACTTAATCAACTAAATTTATGAAAAAAAGATTGAGCTTGCTTTGGCGAATTTCTTACGATTAATAGTTTTACAAAAAAGATTGCTTTTCAATTTTTAAAATTTCATACATCTTTTCTGACCATGATATTTAGTTTTATCAAGAATTATACTCATTAAATATAATTTCGATGAAAGACAGCTTGTTTAATATTGATAGCATAATTTCTTTAGGTTCTTTTTTCAATATAGAATCAATGGAATTTTATTATGTTAATCATAATTTCAAAGATGTATAATCAAATTTACACAACATATGATTGAGCCTTTGGATGTTGTTTTGATCATTGAAAAGTCTAAATGAGATCAAATAATCAACAAATATATAGTATGGATGCAATATTATAATGACAAAAGCGATAGAAGCCACCAAAATTAAAAGATGAAAAATGCATACTTTGGATCAAAGCTTGAGTCACTTTATCCACTAATAATCAAATAAAAAATATAATTTTTTATGTAAAATATGTATAAAAAGAATGTATTACATAAAATTGTATTCTGTTTGTTAATAACATGAAGATGTCTTTATTAATTTTAATGATGAAAACAATAACATCAGACATACATGACAACATATATCCTATAAATGGCATTGTAAGACGGTGGATAGAGTTGACTAGTTGAATGTCAATTTTTAATAAAAAATTTAAGAAATTTTTTAATTATAAATGCATTACATGTACATATTGAAGTTAGAAAAAAAATCATATATGTTTACAAACTATAGTAATTAGTTTTGTATGTTTTCAAATGATAATTTGAAATTGTAGCAACGGCATTAACTAATTCCATATCTGATAAGTTGTCATCATTGCATTAAAATATAGCCTAATATCAAGAGAATGTTAAAACTTACTATACACAGGAAATAAGCCGAGGTTAAAAAGATTGCAACATCCTTCCAATAATTCGTCATGTAGTGCAATAAATGAACTTTTGTTATTCAAGCCTAAAATTTAGAGTTGCAGTTGAATTTGTGGCTTTTCTAATGTTGGATGGAATCAACTCCATAAATGTCAAATCTAATTAGCTCCAATTGTTGAAAGGTTGCCATAGCTTGTGTTTATTTGATGATTCATACAAAATAATGACAAACATAAATAAGATGGCAATATAATTATCGTAACCAATTGATATCTATGAATAATTCAAGAATTTATCAAAAATATAGAGTACCATATATTACGTGGTTTAACTCTAATGCCTTCTCTCTCACACAAATTGGCATTTTAGTATAAAACATTCTAAACATATCAAAAAGAGATAAGAAATGTGAATTAGGGCTTAAATCTCCTTTGATATGAATAAAAAATACAAAACCTGAAAAAAATATAATATAGAAAAAAAATTTCGTTATTTATTTTGCAAAATTTATATTTACTTCCAAATGGAAAACGATCAGACAGCGGATAGATGCCTGCCACGTCATATCTTCATGCTGTCCCGGCGAGAGTGGAGGGAGACAGGTCAACGGGATCCATCCTTGGTCAATTTCCCGCATCCTAGCCGGTAGGACGACCATCGGATGTTAATCCAACGGCTCGAGAAACTGGAGCCACGTCACCGCGTCGAGCCCTCACGAAACGTCAACTCCAAAACGAGCAAGCTCGGCGGAGCGGCGTGGAGAATTCAACGACCCGGCAAAACAAAGAGCAAGGACGCGCGAGAGAGGTCAAGAAGATGGGTTGGATCGGCAAAAATTTGGAGTCCATTCGATCTATCCCAATGAGGCAAAGTCTCACGCAAGCCATTAGCCTGGGTTCGTAGATGATTAGTTTACTTTCCATCAATTTATCTCGGGAAACGCGATAGATTAGGTTTTAATTTATTAAATTTTCCAAAGATCATTCTGTTTTGTTCTTTTTTCTCTTCCAAACAAATTCTTCTCCATTACAATATACGGCATAAATGTTTTGTGACAACATGTTAGACTTCTCCTGGGATTATTTTTCAGGATTGGTTGTTACATCGGCATTGATATTTTGGAACGGATTGAAGGGTGTTACCGGGACGGCGTCGCCCGTCGTGGTTGTAATTTCTGGAAGCATGGAACCTGGCTTTCAGAGGGTGAGTGACCGAGTCCCCATTTTTAATTTCTTATGAAAAACTCCAACTGCGGATAAAAGATTTGGCCCACGAAACGTTCTTTTAATAACAGAGTGGAGGTAGGTTCTCAGTTTGCACGTGGTTTGCTAAACAGAAGTTGTTTTCCAGTGGGAGTTTGGTTGATGACGCTATTTGATATGTTCATTGAGAAATTGACAAACGTGAATGTTAGAACACCACGTTTGTGTTGAGGCCTTCAGCTGCCATCATGATGCTGCACTGTGTCGAGGATGAGCTTAGGTGGTTTATTTTGTTTAAGAAGTTCAGCAATGACCACCTATTATCATATCCATTAGTTCTGGGAATTTGTTCTTTACCATTCAATTAAGATGGATCATATATTGAGTGGATGGAGGCAGACATTCTTTCCATCCATAATCATTTTAAAGGATGAATCACGTTGTCATAATTAGATTCAAGCTATTTCCTTCCTCATTGATATTTCTAGTTTCTTCTTGTGTTTTTTATTATTTTTTTGAGGTAAAGTGGGAGGCAAAGCCTCAAATTCTACTAAAAGCACAACTAAAGGAATCAGCTATTACAAGGGTGGAATCCAAAGGTATCGCAACACCCAGAGTCCAACAAAGATCCACACCCCTTCCAGCCAGCCAATCAGCTGGTTGATTTCCTTCCCTTAGTATGTGTGAAACATGAAGCAGTTACTTTTTTTTTTTTTTGGTACAGACGGATGATTGCACCACTCTAGAATGAGTCAAACCCGATATATCATAGTACAATAACTGAAAAAGGATAATAGGGCAAGGGTCGCCCTGCTTCCACTCCAAAATTAAAGTAGAAGCCATCCTAACAGCAATCCAATCAGCGACAGTATTGGCTTTACGGTAGATGTACCGAATCTGACGTTAAGAGCTTACAGAAAAATAGAGTGGATGTCGCACATCAAGGGGATGGTAAACAAGTGGGTATTGGACTCTGCCGAATCCACGAATAATAGTAATGGAATCTCCCTCTATGATAAGGCTGCGGGTGCTCAGTTCCATACGGTATAGAGATACCAGCCCATGCCATGTACAACTCTGCAAAAGGCACCGAGGATCAAATAAACCAAACCCTTCCGCCGCCAGCATCACACCATCCGCCCCACGAATGACAAAAGCCGATCCAGCACTTCTACCACGGACACTCCCATCAAAGTTAATTTTGATAAACCCTAGAGGTGGGGGCTCCTAAGAAATAAGACCGTACGCCGGTGCGTTTTGAAAGTTAGCACTTAGTTTACCAATACATATTGAGTCTAAACAAGGAAAGACTATAGGATATGAAAAGTTAACATCCTCAAAAAATTGAAAGGATTATATATAGTATCTGGCCATCCTTTAGAAATTGAAGGAATTATTCATTTCTTGGCATCCATTTGTGAGGTGGGGGCTCAGAAGCAATTAATTGCTTGTTTGTAATTGTAACCATTATTACTGCTAACATTGATCGAACAAACTCACATGAAAACATGCATTCAAATAAGCATGCATGCTCATAATATGATATATGAATAAGTAATTAAGAATATAAAAAAACTTGATTATTTTCCTTGTGATAACAGAATGGGCATTTTGCATTGTATAAATTAGGTACCACTCAACTATGGAGTAGTTGGAGCAAATTAGATGGTAATAGAGAATTTATGTCATCCAGGTTCATGCTTACCATTGTGAAGTCCCATCTTTACACATTTAGGATCAGTTACTTTATGGATGGTTTTCAAAATCTAATGACACTTAATATTTGTATGCATATGTTTGCGCATATTTGATAAGTAAATAATTCTTTAAAGCTTTCACAACTTCCTTAATCCAAACCACTTGTTTGTTACTATTGCAGGGTGATATTCTTTTTTTGCGCATGAATCAGGAGCCTATTCGTGCTGGTGAAATAGTTGTATTTGATGTTGATGTGAGTGTTTATTTATATAATTACAATTACAGCTCATGAAAGATTCCAACATTTTAAATTTTCCTTGCAGTCTTGGTGCTGTTCCATAGACTCTACACGCATGCAATATATTGAAGTTTTCTCTAGTTTTTAGACTTTATATCATCCCTCAAATGTTGGTCATGTATCCACTTTTTAAGAATTCAAAAGAAAAACTATATCTGCCAGTCATACTTAACACAGCCATCTCTCTCTCTCTCTCTCTCTCTCTCTCTCTCTCTCTCTCTCTCTCTCTTTCTCTTGCATACTGTTCACCATTCAATCCTCTTCAAAACATATCCTATGTCATGAAAATCTTGAATCCAGGCAGAAAGTTGTTCTTCATGCTCAAACTAAGGACCTTGGTATGCGAAAACTATATTATCTATAAACTCCATATTTTCCCTTCTGCTAGTCTCTGCTTATGCTGATATTTATTTGTGACAGGGAAAAGACATTCCCATTGTTCATCGTGTAATTGAAGTAAGTCTTTTCTCCTTCTTCATGTCATCATGCATCAGGTACATTAAATTTTCTTGGTGTGATCAGAATAGGTAAAGCAATCCTTATAAAGTAATCATGTCTCTTGCCTCTTCATTAATCTTAGTTATGAGGCCTTATAAGTCAAATTTATTCCTCTATTTAATTCTATTGCCTATCAATTTTGATTTCATCTACAACTCTTGGAATTTCACTAAACTATGCTTTGGGGCCTTCTGAAGTTTAAACATCATAAATGGTCATCGACTTGTTACAGCTCTACATAGGTAATCTATTAACTTTCAGTAATGTTGAGATTGCAGGTCAGTTATGCTATACTGGACAAGTTGATTTAGCTTGTGATCCTTTTAAATTTCTTTTCTTTTTATGTTAATGCTTGTATGCTGAGGCATCTTAAAGGATTGGACAAAACAGAATAAACTTAACTGCCTCCAGTTAACAATTTACTGTTATTTGAATTTGAATAAATTAATTTGTACCATATTAGACTCTTCTAATCCAAATATCCTGTCAATTATGTAATGCAGAAAATAGTTTTGAGATCGCATTTTCACTGCTGAATCTGTAACCTTTTAAAGAGGAAAAAAAAAGGCATTTTTAGCAGCAGCTAAAAAGTGAGTCGGTGCTTTGAGGATCGTGCGCGTCTTCTCTCCGGTTCTTTTTCGTGGAAGTGCTTTAAGATTCGTGCTCAACTCTTCTTCTTCTCCGATCTCCGGCATTCTCTCGGGTCTCGGTCTGATCTTCCTCCAGGTTTGATCTTCCCTGCTCCCCCTCCCATCTATGGCGTCTGATGGGGCAGCCGGTGGAGGGGCTTCTGGAAGGAAGGGGATGTCTTCCGGGTTCCGTTGGGTATCATCGGCTCCATCTCCGGCTGTGGTGGCGAGATTGGAGTCCTCCTTTCCAGATGTTGTTGGATTCCCGGTGATGAAATTGGAGTCTGAGATCGTTGGATGGCAGTCGAGGGCCATCCTTGTGCGGTCTTACCAGCAGTGGGTTCCGGCCGAAGCTCTCCTCCGAGAATTCAGGCGCGCCGGAGTTCAGGGGGATATCGTCCCAATCAGCTTGGCATTCAGATGCCATTTTCCGGTTCGAAGATCCGAATGCCTGCTCCCTGGTGTTAAATCGACCATGGACTGTTAATGGTCAAGTGATTGGAACGGAACCATGGAAGCCGGAATTCATCCCGTCGGAGGAATCCATTCCTTCGGCTATGGTGTGGGTGAGATTACCAAACTTGCCTATGGAATTCTGGAAGGAAGAATTCCTTAAGACGATTCTGGAGACAGCAGGGCAATTCATAGGTGCGGATGCTCCCACGTTGGCGAAGAACAGAGGGGGTTTCGCTCGGGTCTGTGTTCGGATAGATCTCGTCGTCCTCTTCGGTCGGGGACGCATATTCAAGGAATCCACAATATTTTCTGGCAACAGTTTACGTATGAGAGTTTGGAGGGGATCTGCTCTCTCTGCGGTTCAATTCACCTGAGCGGCCCCTGTTCTTTGTCGTCTGGGACTGTGAATGAGGATGCTGCGTCCAGTTCGAACTTTAGCCCCTGATTGCCGCTATTCGTCAACGGAAGGTAGTCTCTGATTCTCCTCGCGAGGAGAAGAGGAAGCCTTTGGCGACGGCGCAGGGGGATTCCAGGTGCTCTGCTCCTGCTCAGCATATTCTTGGGGGGCGTCAACTGGGTGTTGAAGATGCTGAGGGATGGACTGCTCCAGTGAAGGTGGCTCGCAGGAGGGCGCTTTCTTCTTCCAAGGTTGTTGTGATCCCTGATTCTGCTCCAGCGAGTGTTTTATGTGAGAAGAAGCTGGGATGTTCAGCAATCAAGGGCGTGCCGGGAGTGATCCTGTGTGCCGAAAACAAGGTTTCCAAGAAGGATATTGAGAAGACTGAGCTGAATGGATCCCCTGGGATTAGCCTGATTGATCCCCTGACTCCTTTTCCTCTGAATGTTCAGAAGCATTGTCTGTGCCGGGAGATGTTTCATGTGCCGGTTTTATTGAAAACAAGAAGCAGTGATGGAATCAGTCTCATGTGCCGGTTCAAATGAAGTTCAGAAGGGTTTCTTAATTTCAGCTAAGGAGGGGTCCCAAGTTATTGCAAAGACTAATTCAATGGTGATTAAGAACCCTTTTGTCTCCCTCGGGTCGAGTATGGCCTCTGGTTCTAATCAGGGCAATCGGGATGCTTTTCCTGGTCCCCTTAAAAGGGCCAGACCAGTTGATTGCCCGGCGCCTAGGTCATTCTCTAAATCAGAGAAACGTAAAGGAAAAGGAAAGGCGGTTATTCCTCCAAGCTCTGGGGTAATAATCGGTTCTCCTGATAGGATGACCCTGCCCCCGGCTATCAGAAAGGAACCATGGATGCTCATGTGGTTGCCTTCACATCTCTGAAAGCCTCTATATCTGACTCCCCTTCTAAAGATATGTCTGAAGATGCTCCCATGGAGCCAGTTCTGCAACCCGTATCCAATGATCCGGATTCAGTCAGATGTCGGATCAGGATCTCCAGTTGCCGTGTCCTGACTCGGGAGGCCCTTCAGATTTGGTTATGACGGGAGCTCAGGATGGGATATGAGGTTCCCTTGCTTATTTTCTATGAAGATTATAATATGGAATGTCCGAGGAGCATTGAAACCATCTTTTCGATCCTCCTTTGGTAGGCTATTGCAGATTCATCATTTTGATATTTGTATTTTATTGGAAACTCGGTTGTCGGGCCTTAGCCTTCAACGTTTCCGGCGACGGGTCTCCCATGACTGGTCTTCCTATGCTGTTGAAGCTTCAGGACTATCTGGGGGTATTATGGCTCTCTGGCGGAACCCTGCCATCCGTGTTGATGCCTTTCATCATAATCATCAGCAAGTTGGCCTTGTCGTCTCTGAGGGATCTTCTCCGCCTTGGTTGCTTCTGGGTGTCTATGCCAGCACTGATTTTCGTCAGCGACGGGGTCTCTGGTCGGAGATTCACACATTATTAGCCCAGGGTTTTCCGACCCTTATTGCTGGTGATTTCAATTGTATATTGGATGCTTCTGAGAAGCGGGGGGGTCGCCGATTTGTGATTCTCCGAATTCTATGGAGTTTCGCTCATTTATCTCTGAGGCGGGTCTTATTGATTTGGGTTATTCTGGGTCGCGTTTACTTGGTGTAACAACCGGAGCGGGTCTGCTCGAGTGTCGGAGAGATTGGATCGGGCTTTGGCTTCTTCATCTTGGATGCAGTCCTTTGCCTGTGCTACCAATACCCACCTCCCGCGGATTGCGTCGGACCATTGTCCCCTTCTCATCTCTACTGAGCGGTCTTTGTATAGGAAGGGGCCCTTTCGGTTCGAACTGTTTTGGACGCATTATTCTTCAGCCAGGTCCTTGATTAGGCAGGTGTGGCATATGCCAGTTAGAGGGAATTCTACTTATCGTCTCTCCCGTCGATTAGAGCTTGCTAAGCGCAGACTATTATGGTGGCAGAAAAGAGATGTGGGAAACCTTATGCAGAATGTCCAGGCTGTGGAAGCTGTCATCTCTACTCTTCAGGCCAAGGAGGATGAGGAGGGTCAGCTATCGGAGATTGATCTTCAGGCTCTCAGGAGGAATTTGGCTATGCATCATTCGTTGCTTTGGCAGCAGGAGACTTATTGGCGTCAGCGGTCTCGGATTCAGTGGTTAAAGGAAGGTGACCGCAACACCAGGTTCTTTCATCAGGCCACTGTTGCCAGGCGTGCGGTCAATCGTATCAGGCGTATTAGTGATGCAGAGGGTACTATCTTGGAGGATGAGGGGGCTATTACTGAGCAGGTTCTTCACTTCTTTCAGTCTCGCTGGTCGGAAGTCTCTGGCACTGACTCTCCCAATATCACTGGCACTCGGAATGTTAGAGTTTCGGGTAGCGAGAATGCTAGCTTGACTCGGGAGGTCTTGGCGGAGGAGATTCGTAATGCTGTTTGGGCTTTGGGTCCTGATAAAGCCCCGGGCCCAGATGGTTTTCCGCCTTATTTCTTCCGCTTCTACTGGGATATTGTAGGGCAGGATGTTACCTCGGCTATTCAGTCTGTTTTCTCTTCCAGACATATTCCTCCTGATTGGCAGAGGACATTTCTCGTCTTGATTCCTAAAAAAGCTAATGCTCTGCTTCCTCAACATTATAGGCCGATAAGTTTATGTACCACACTATACAAAGTTTGCGCCCGTATTATTGTTACTCGATTGCAGGGGCTGATTCCTAGGCTTATCTCTATGGAGCAGGGTGCCTTTATCCGTGGCCGCAGCATCTCAGATAATGCTCTCATTGCTCAGGAATTCATGCATGACCTCCAGCGCGCCTCTTGTCGACAGTCTCTTATGGCTGTCCAGTTGGATATGGAGAGAGCTTATGACAGGATGAGCTGGATATTTCTGCGTCAGTCGTTACAGGCGTTTGGTTTTGATGATCTTTTTATTGAGTGGATCATGGCTTGTGTCCAAGGGCCCACCTTTTCTATCATCATTAATGGTAGTCCGACTGAGTTTTTTCCCTCTGCTGTTGGTCTCCGACAAGGATGTCCTCTCTCTCCATTTCTGTTTGTTCTGTGCGCCGACGACCTGTCTCGTGCTCTTAATCTGGCGGTTGGAGAATCTCTTTTACAACCTTACATGCCAGGGCCTCATGGACCTCCTCTAACCCACCTTCTCTTCGCTGACGACTGCATCCTGCTTAGTCCAGCTTCAGTTCAGAATGCATCCACCTATTCGGCCATTATTCAGGCTTATTGTCGGGCATCGGGTCAACGGATCAACTTACAGAAATCTATCCTCTGTTTCAGCCCATCGGTCTCCCCCCGCTGTCGCGCCGCTATTTCTCGGTTGTTAGGGATTTCGACAGTTTCAGATCGACTGACCTACCTTGGAACCCCTCTTACGGGACGTCGGCCCACGCAGCAGGACTTTGGGGACCTTGAGCGTCGGATCTCTGCTAGGTTGGATCAGTGGCAGGTGTCGGGCCTTTCTATGATGGGACGTATCACTTTAATCCGTTCTATTCTTACATCACTCCCTATCTATCTGTTATCCAATGCTATGATCCCGACTATCTTTCTTCGTAGGCTTGAGAGACGGTTTCGGAATTTCTTGTGGGCATCTATGCAGGGAGGTCGTGGTATTCATCTATTGGCCTGGGATATGGTCTGTCTGCCGATAAGTGAGGGAGGGTTGGGGATTCAATCCCTGGTGCTCCATCGCGAGCTATCATTGCTAGGCATGCTTCCAGATTCCTGCTGGACCCTCACAGTTTATGGAGTACTGTCATGCGGGGCAGATATGGTGGTTGGTCTCCGGGTTTTGAAGTTAGCATCCCTCGTGGTTGCTCCTGTTTATGGCGTGCCATCTGCCGGGCCGCCCGACAGTCATTACTGATATTCACTGGATGATAGGGGATGGAAGGTCAGTTGATGTCGTCCAGGACTCTTGGATAGCTGATCTTCCATTATCTCGATGGCCGACTTTATAAGCTCTGAAGTTGATTCCACATTGTGTGTCTCTTCTCTGATCAGTCAAGAGAGTGCTGCTTGGAACACTTCCATGGTTCTTCGATTATTCGGAACGGAGCTTGCTCATCGGATTCTGGCCATGCCTCTTCCTATTTCTGCAGGGCCGGATCACAGGCTGTGGCGCCGATCCTGTCTCCCTTGTGCTCCTACTAGAGATTTGGTGGCCCGCTTTCGTTCTCAGGCCGTTGGTCTTAGTGATGTTGCTTGGATATGGAGACTGCCTGTTCATCCAAGAATTCAGCTATTCTTGTGGAAGATCAAGTGGGATCGCTTACCTACTTGCTCTCTTCTGGCTGGTCGGGGCCTCTCCATATTACCTCTCTGTCCGATATGCGGGATGCAGGTTGAATCTATTGACCATGTTCTATTCTTATGTTCTCGTGCATCTCAGATATGGCAGATGATCCATTTTATCCCATGGATGCTGGAGGATGGTCCTATCAGGCTTTCCTTCCTGAATGCTCTTCGGTCGCCTTCTCAGTACGGATCTTATTCTCAGGGTGTATTATCGGCCTATGTGCTTATCATATATGGTTGACAAGGAATAAGATTGTCTTTGCGGAGGAAACAGTCTCTCCTCAGGCGATCATCCGTCGTGCTCTCTCTCATGCAAGGGAGTACACTCGCTGTTACCTTACTGTTCACACTGACGGACCTGGCCTTGGGACCCCCTGCTGCTTTGGCAGCGAACCGTTCCACGGTTTTTATATCTTGGGTGTCCCCTCCTCCGGGTTATGTCAAAGTGAACTTTGACGGTTCTGTCTCTGATCGTTCTGCTGGATCAGGTTTTGTCATTCGAGGGTCAAATGGGCAGTTGCTAGCAGCTGGCGGCCACAGCTCAATCGACATTTCGGTTCCTATGGCTGAGCTTCAGGCAGCATGGGCTGGTATCACACATGCTGTTCAGCATTTGGGCTTTCGGCGGCTGATTATTGAGGGTGACTCACTTACGATTATCAGATGGATTAAGCGGGAGGAGGACTCCTATTCTTGCCGTAATCCTCTGATTAGAGACATTTCAGTCACTCTTCAGTCTACTACTGCTTTTTAGATTCAGCATAGCTATCGGGAAGCCAATGCTGCGGTCGATTATGTTGCTTCTGCTGTTGCTCGCAGCCCTGGTCGGTGGATTTGGCATCCCCCAATACCTTGTCCTGTATTACTACAGCAAATTTTGTACTTAGATGCTTCGGGTTTGACTCGCGCCAGAGTGGTGTGATCGCCCGGCTGTAACAAAAAAAAAAAGAGGAAAAAACATCAATGTTGTTGGCCATATGGCAGTTATGTTCTGGGCATCATAGCTGAATCATGTTTCAATTAGGGCTTCTGAAAGATATAAACCTGATGACGTCTGATCACTGGTCTTGAACATTGGGAGAAGAGAGCCGCTTAATTCGCCGTCCCGCGCCTAATCGAGTGGCCTGCAAAAAGTCCCAGGACCGGAGGGGTGCTCCGGTGGGGATCCTTCGACGCTCAAGTCAGTAACCTGGGTCACAGCTGAGGGAGAGCTCAGACGAGCTCTGAGAGAAAAATGAGATCTCAGAAAGAAAGTAATCCCCTTCTGGGTATTAGGGTAGCGAGTGTATGAGTTTGCGTACCTTATTTTTGAGTGGTCTTACCCTTTTATAAGGGGTTGACACCTGCACGACCACGTGGAGTTCCGTAAGGAAGGAATGTTCGCGGGGTTCATGGGGTTGCGTGAATTTGGGCTGGTTGATAGGTTCTGTCCCATCGGAGAGGGGAAAATAGCGGTTGATGGGCTACGTCCCATCAGTTAGCAGGGCTAACAGGTAGTTAGGTCTTGTCCCATCAGCGGCGTGGCCAGTGGGTAGCTGGGCCTGGGGATGCCAGGCGGCGCGCATCAGAAGGACGGCGGTGTGAACCACCAGGACCGTTCTGGGATCGACTTGGGGCAGCCTTGACCCTCCTGAGGGCGCCGAGGCCGAGCAGGACTGGCTCGGTTGACCTGCAGATGCTGGGGCGGGGCCGGCCCGGGAAGGTCGGGGCTGACTTGGCCGACTCGGATATGCCGGGGCCGAGCGGGGCCGACCAGGGAAGGTCGGGGCTGACTCGGCCGACTCGGAGATGCCGGGAGCCGAGCGGAGCCGATCAGGGAAGGTCGGGGCCGACTCGGCCGACTTGGAGATGCCGGAGGCGAGCGGGGCCGACCAGAGAAGGTCGGGGCCGACTCGGCCGACTTGGAGATGCCGGGGTGAGCGGGGCCGACCAAGGAAGGTCGGGGGGGCCGACTTGGAGATGCTGGGGGCGAGCGGGGCCGACCAGGGAAGGTCGGGGCCGACTTGGCCGACTTGGAAATGCCGGGTCCGAGCGGGGCCGACCTTCCACTCGGCCGACTTGGAGATGCCGGCTCCGAAGGTCGGGGCCGACTCGGCCGACTTGGAGATGCCGGGGCCAAGCGGGCCAAGCGGGGCCGACCAGGGAAGGTCGGGGCCGACTCGGCCGACTTGAAGATGCCGGGGCCGAGCGGAGCCGACCAGGGAAGATCGGGATCGACTCGGCTGACTTGGAGATGCCGGGGCCGAGCGGCTGACTTGGAGATGCCGGGGCCGAGCGGGGCCGACTCGGCCGACTTGGAGATGCCGGGGCCGAGCGGGGCCGACCAGGGAAGGTCGGGGCGACTCGGCTGACTTGGAGATGCCGGGGCCGAGCGGGGCCGACCAGGAAAGGTCGGGGCCGACTTGGAGATGCTGGGGCGGGGCCGCCTTAGAATTTTGATTTTGCCATAATTGCCCTCGTGGCTACGTTAGCCACATCAGATGCCCCCCCCCGCCCTTGAGCGCGAAGGGCCACGTGCCTGCTGCCCTTTGGGCGAGAGGGGCGCGAGAATTCAAAAAATGATTGCTCTTTAGTGCGCTAATAGCTTAATGAGCTGGCGCATCGTCCGAGGCAGTGTCGCTTCGAAAATCTTCCACAATCATGCGGTAGGTGGGGGCTGACGCTAGCGCCGGACGTCTCGAAGAGGAAGCTTTATTGGGGGAATGGAAAAAGGTGAATGCCATCATTGTTTCTCCATTTTCTATGCCCCGCGATTGGTCGGGGATCATGCTCCTTGGGGCGAATCGAGGCGGCATATCTCGGGCGCAGGCGAGATTTCCGGCGGACAGCCTGTGGCACAATAGGAGAGTGCCACGTGGTAGGACCTCGATTATCGTCGCTCGGAGATGGGGGTATAAAAGCGCCCCAAGGGCCTGAGGAAAACTTTTACATTGCCATTGCTTTCTTCCAGCTTTCCTTCTCCTGAGTTCTTCTGCGACTTGAGCCCTTTTGTCTCCAAATCCCCTTTGATTTCCAGGTTAGTTTATCTTTCCTTTTCATCCATGGACCGTCGTGCCATTAGGAAGGGTAAAAGGCTTGTAGTTGAATCCTCCCCTTCCGATAGTGAAGACCAAACCTTCCTAGCCCGTCAGGTTCCTATCCGGTGGGCGGAATCGCCATCCGCGGTCGACCAACGGTGACCGGGCCTTCGTCCGCCTCAGCCTCCCCTATTAGGGCAGTTCTTGTGTCCTCTCATCGTTCGGGATAACCTCCGGCAGTGAGTTCTGATCCGGCAGGCCCGTCGGAGTGGCCTCAACCATAACCCTGAAGACGTAGAGGCCATTAGGGCCAAGTACATGGCCCCCAGCTTTATTCATCTATCCGTGCCGGGGCCGAAGATAGAGTGACCTCCACCTATCCTGATCGGTCGCTCTGTATGAGGAATTTTTTTGGTGCAGGCTGCGCCTTCTTCTCCACCCCTTTTTCCTGAATCTTTTAGATAGATATAGGCTAGTGCCGACGTAGTTGACTCCGAACTCGATTCGGATCATCTGCGCCTTTGTTATCCTTTACTATTTTTAGGAGGCCCGGCCGGGGTTATCACTGTTCTGGGCGTTTTATAAACTCCGCCGCCAAGGTGAGGGGCCTGGTGGGCTTTCACCGCCAGGCCGGGTAGGGCCTTCCCCCTAGGTCTTCCGTCCAAGATTAGGGGATGGAAATCCCGCTTCCTATTTGCCCATGTCGAGGGGGTGAGGACCAATTGGGTGGAGCCGGACACCAGCTCCAATGATAATGCCACTGTGGGGGAGAGAGATAGGGAACTCTTCACCCAGTTGTCCAACTGCCAAATCCCTGGCTACAAGGAACTCCTGTCCGAGGAGAACCTGATAGAAGCCGAGTTGGCCCCGGCGGTCGGTGAGCACGACGCCTGATTCCTTCTGTCTTGACCGAAGGATTGCCATATGCTGTTGTTAACACTTCTCGTTTTTGGATGCAGCGATGAAGTTCTCCGCCGGAGAGTTTGAGGCCGCCTTGAAGCAAAAGAGGCCGGCAGCCGGGGAAACATCAAGGCCGGCGAAGAAAGCTCGAAGGAGGAAGCGGGCCGAGCCGACCCAAGCCGCTGAGGTCCCCAAGGCTCCAACGCCTTCAGGGGAGCCGGCTAAGGAAGCGCCAGCCAGAGAAGTGGTCCCGAGGCCGACCGGGACCAACATAGAGGAGGAGAGATTCCAGCCACCCCTAGAGCCGCCGTGGTGGTTGTGGATCTTGAGGAGGAAGCTCCTGCCGCCGCCGACGTGCCCGAGGCGGGGCAGGTCATAGTTGCTGTCAGCCCTCCGGCTACCGTCGAGCCGGAGATGGAGAGGGCTCCCCCCACTGTCGGAGGGAGGGAGCCAGTTGCTAAGAAATCCCATGCTAGGATGGAGGCGACCGGGGAGCAGAGGATGGGCCGGAGAGCTCATCCCGGCGGTTGGTGCGCCACTCGACCCGTCCTCGGGTCGAAGGTCCGTAGGAGGGGCCGACGCGGCCGATCCCTAGGTTCAACTCAATGGCAGACGCCGCACAAGCCGCCCGTCTTCTGTCAGGTGTTCGGACTGCTGAGTCTGAGGAGGAGATGCGGGGATTGAGCCACTCCCGCTCCTGGATATGGTGATGGTTGCCGTTGTCCAGGTAATCTTCTGAGCTCTCTCTGTTTCTGGATGTGTCTTTGGATGCTCCAATCTCTTAGGGTTAACATGTTCCCCTTGCTGCAGATGGCCAACGGCGCGATCGGCCTTCGTGAGGCGATGGTCCACTCTTCGGACGCGCTCACAAAGGCCATGGCGCGGGCCGAAAGGTACAGGAAGGAGAGCGTGGTGCAGTCCCAGAGCCTCGCTCGACTTCATCAGGAGGCCAAGGCCCGGGAGGAGAACCTGGGCGGCCGAATAAGGGAGGCGGAATGCCGGGCCAAGGCCGAGAGTGGCCGGGCATCCGCGGCCAAGGCTAGATTGGAGCTGGTCTCGGACCGGCTGAAGGCCGCCGCGGCGCAGAATGAGGAGCTAATACACCAGCTCCAACGCGCCGAGAGGGAGGCCGGGGTGGCACGTGAGGAGGCTCGGGCCGCCGCGGAGAGAGCCGTTGCCGCGGAGAGGGCGGCGGTCGATGTAGGCCATGAGAAGGCTGGGGCCGTGGCCTGCGCGGACGAGGCCAATGCGCGTGCCAAAGAAGCCGAGAGCCGAGCCAGGGAGGCCGAGGCCAGGGCACAGCGAGCCGAGGCCGAGGCCAGGGCACAGCAAGCCGAGGCCGAGGCGGGGCAGGCCGTCTCCAACTACAAGTCCTCGCCGGAGTTCGGGAAGGAGGTCCTCGAAGCCAGCCTCGATGCTTACGTCAAGGGCTTCAAGATGTGCAAGACTAAGGTGTCTGCGGCTCTTAAAATCGACATTGCCGAGCTCGAGGGAATCCGGCCCGGGGAATCTGACGAGGAGTCGGCGGAGGAGGGGGACGATAAGGGAGAACCGGGCCCAAACGAGCCCTGAAAAGTTGTTGTTTCTTTTCCTTTTTCTTTTTATAACCGGCCTCGGGCCAAATTTTGTATTTCAATTTCATTATCAATGAAGAAGAACTTTTTGTGAAGACGCTTTTGTCTTTGTCTTGCTCGTTTCTTCTTTCCTCTAAGCTGAATGTTTTCATTGTGCGACTAGCAATAAAACAGGTCCCGTACCTGTTGACGAGAGAGGGCCTTTCTTCTGAGATGCCTCTTTACTTTGAGTGTTGCACACGTTGATAATGCCATGGCCGAACCGTTGCATCAGGTTGACCAATGTTGAGATGTGTCTTCGAAGTGTGAGCCGACCGCGTAGGAAATTGCCTAGGATGCCTTGAGCCATCGCAGGCCGTTTGAAAAGAGATTCGTCTGAGCTCGAATATTCTAAGAACTTCGAACGATCCGAAGGCAACTTAGCGTCGAGATCGGCTTGAAAATGCCGGGGGCCGAGTGGGGCTTGACCGGGAAGGCCTGAACCGACTCGGCCTGATCTTAGAGATCACGAGGGTCGGCGAGCTCTTTTAGAACCACCTCGGGGGTTTATGTGCCGTCCGAGGGGCGACTCGACCGGTACGAAGCTGTTAGGGACTTAAACCGACTCGAGGGCGTCTCCAAGCCAGACCGAGTGGTGTCCCGTTAGCCGCGATGCTGGTGAACTCCTTTTGAACCGCCTCGGGGGTTTGTGTGCCACCCGAGGGCAACTCGACTGGGTACGGAGCTGTTAGGAACTTGAACCGACTCGGGGGCGTCTCCAAGCCGGATCGAGTGGTGTCCCGTTAGCCACGATGCCGGTGAGCTCTTTTTGAACTGCCTCGGGGGTTTGTGTGCCATCCGAGGGGCGACTCGACCGGGTACGGAGCTGTTAGGGACTTGAACCGACTCAGGGGCGTCTCCAAGCCGGACGAGTGGTGTCCCGTTAGCCGCGATGTCGGTGAGCTCCTTTTGAACTGCCTCGGAGGTTTATGTGCCGCCCGAGGGACGACTCGACCGGGTACGGAGCTGTTAGGGACTTGAACCGACTCGGGGCATCTCCAAGCTAGACCGAGTGGTGTCCCGTTAGCCATGATGCCGGTGAGCTCCTTTTGAACCGCCTCAGGGGTTTGTGTGCCGCCCGAGGGGCGACTCGATTGGGTACGAAGCTGTTAGGGACTTGAACCGACTCGGGGGCGTCTGCAAGCCGGACCGAGTGGTGTCCCGTTAGCTGCGATGCCGGTGAGCTCATTCTGAACCGCCTCGGGGATTTGTGTGCCGTCCGAGGGGTAACTCGATCGGGTACGGAGCTGTTAGGGACTTGAACCGACTCGGGGGCGTCTCCAAGCCAGACCGAGTGGTGTCCCGTTAGCCGCAATGCCGGTGAGCTCCTTTTGAACCGCCTCGGGGGTTTGTATGCTATCCGAGGGGCGACTCGACCGGGTACGGAGCTGTTAGGGACTTAAACTGACTCGGGGGCGTCTTCAAGCCGGACCGAGTGGTGTCCCATTAGCCGCGATGCCGGTGAGCTCCTTTTGTGAGATCTGGTCCTTGGATGCAAGGGAGAGCAGGCTGTGGCGTTGGAAGGGACCTCTTTTATTGCTTGTGTTCTGGGGGATACATCATTGATAATATTGGCAGAGATTATCCGCATTCCAGGTACGCAGAATGGGTTGTCCGTCGAGCTCTTCCAGCCTGTATGCCCCTCGGTGGAGTGTCTCGGCGATGCGATAAGGACCCTCTCAGTTGGAGGACATTTTGCCCCCCTCTGTGGGCTTAGATACTTCAGCCTTTCTTAGAACCAGATCTCCGTAGTGAAAAACCTTGGGATAAACTCGAGCATTGTAGTATTTGGCTGCCCGCTGACGAAAGGTCGCCATACGCAGCCTTGCCCGATCGTGCTTGGAAGGAGAGGTCGAACTCTCCTAGCTTGATGGCCCACTTGGCGAGTCGGCCTGAGGTGTCCAGACGGGCCAGGATGGCTCGGAGAGGCTGGTCCGTCAGCACCACAATAGGATAGGCTTGAAAATATGGGCAAAGACGACCAGGGCGAAGATGATCTTCTCTGTCTTGGAGTACCTGACCTCCGCGTCGTGGAGCACCTTGCTCACGTAATAGATTGGCCTCTGGGTTCCGTTAGCATCGAGACGCACCAAGACTGAGCCAACGGCCTCCGAAGAAGCAGCTAGGTATAGGAAGAGACTTTGCCGTCTCTTGGCTTGGACAATAGCAGAGGAGAAGATAGAAACGCCTTCAGGCCGTCGAAGGCTTTCCTGCAGTCGTTCGTCCACTCAAAGCTGTTTACCTTCCGCAGGGCCTTGAAGAAGGACAAGCACCTCTCGGCCAATTTGGAGAGGAAACGACTTAGAGCCGCCACCCTCCCCGTTAGCCGTTGTACCTCCTTCTTGCTGGATGGTGGCCTCATGTCGAGGATGGCACTGATCTTCTCTGGGTTCGCCTCGATCCCTCGCTGAGTCACTATAAAGCCCAGGAACTTGCCTGCCGTGACTCGAAGACACATTTCTTGGGGTTCAACTTGACCTGGAAGCGACGGAGGTTGCTGAAAGTTTCCTCTAGATCGGAAACATGATCAGAAGCGCGAATGCTCTTGGTCAGCATGTCATCCACGTAGACTTCCATGTTCCGACCTAGCTGATCCTGAAACACCATGTTCATCAATCTTTGGTAGGTCGCTCCCGCATTCTTAAGACCGAAAGGCATCACTTTGTAGCAATAAATCCCCTTTTCTGTCACAAAGGATGTGTGCTCTTCATCACTGGGGTCCATCCTTATCTGATTATATCCGGAGAAGATGTCCATAAAGCTGAGGAGCTCGTGGCTGGAGGTGAAATCCACTAGCTGGTCAATCCTTGGCAGGGGGAAACTGTCTTTCGGATACGCCTTGTTGAGGTCGGTGAAGTCGATGTAGATTCTCCAGCTCCCGTTTGCCTTCCGTACCATGACCACATTGGCCAGCTAGGTAGGGTAATGCGCTTCTCGGATGTGGCCGACACTGAGCAATTTGCTGATCTCCTCATCGATGGCTTTTTGCCGCTTGGGAGCGAAACTCCTCTTCTTCTGGCGGATCGAACGGTGCTTCGGATCGATGTTGAGCTTATGGGTGATCACTTCTGAGGATACCGGGCATGTCAGACGCTGACCAAGCGAAAACATCTGAGTTAGCCGCAAGAAGGTTAGGAGGCGATCGCGATCCTCCGAGGGGAGGAGTCCGCCGATGTGCACGGTCCTCGCGGATCGTCCCTGAGGGGAAAGGCCAGGAGGTGCTCGGCGGCTCCCCTCTCCTGTCGGACTCCCTGGGGTCAAGGGCTTCTGGGACCGGCTCGGCCTCCAAGGGGCTCGAAGCCGTGTGATAGCAGGGCAGAACTGAGCTGATCTCGCCTTTCATCTCCCCAACTCCTCCGCTAGTAGGGAACTGCACCAGCAGGCATCGGGTGGAGATAACCTAATCCAATAAGTTTAAGCCTGGGTGCCCGAGAATGGCGTTGTATGCCAAGGGAACCCGCACAACCAAGAACTTCATGATCACCGTGCTTTGGCATGGTGGTGTCCCTGCTGTCACAGGCAAGGATATCTCACCCTCAACCCTTACCGAATCTTCGGTGAATCTGACCAAAGGGGTTACTATAGGCTGAAGAGAATCTAGAGACAATCCCATCCGAACAAAAGCGTTATAAGTAAGGATGTCAGCTGAGCTGCCACTATCAACCAATATCCTTTTTACAGGATGCTTGGCGATCATCATGGAGACGACAATGTCTTCATTGTTTACATTCTCAAAATTCACCGGTCCCCCCGAGAACTACATTACCCGGCGCCTCTTCCCTCTCGGTCGCTTAGATGCGGAAGCCGCTCCCCAGGACACCATTCCAACTGTCCGCTCCGTAGGAGTATTGTCGACAGCGACTTGAGCAGTGGGGGTCCTATGAGTGCTGGCAGCGGTTGTGGCCCCTTTGGACATATTTGCCGAGGTAGCCCCGCTGGATGAGTTCCTCGATGGCCCGCTTTAGACTGTAGTAGCTGTCGGTGTCATGGCCGTAATCCCGATGAATCGGCAGTAGCGGCTCTTGTAGCGGGGAGGACCTTTCTTCATAGGAGGAGGGCGCTGGAGATAAGGCTCGCCCTTGATTTCCATCAGGATGTGGGATCGAGGGCGAGGAGAGGCGTGAGCTTGCTCTCGTCGGGGACGGGGCTTCAATGCCTGTTGTCGGGTCGGCAAGGCGGGTCAGGCCGCCAGTGGCGAGAGGGCCTGCCCGGCTCAGGGCGATCAGGCTTGCGGTTGGAGCTTCTTGATGATTCCCGGCGGGTGAGGTCGGCCTCATCCGTGCGAATGTACTTCTGAGCTCGAAGGAGAAGGTCGGAGTAGGAACCCGGGGGCTTCTTGTCCATAGAAAAGGTGAAGCGGAAATGGAGGAGTCCCCGCTTCAGCGCCAGTAGCCACCGCGTCGTCCAGATGGTAGACTTCAAGGGCGGCGGTTTTGAACTGGGACATGAAGTCCCGCAGCGATTCCCCTCCTTCTGGCGCACAGAGAAGAGGCTGTCCGCGACCCTCGGGATTCGCCGGCAAGCATCAAAATGTGCCAGGAAGGCCTTTTTCAACTCTCGAAAGGAGTCGATGCTGTGGGGGATAGGCGCGAGTGCCATGCGCGAGCAGCCTTCCGCAGAGTAGCAGGGAAAGCTTTGCAGAGAAGGGCATCTGATGCACCCTAGACCTGCATCATGGCCTTGTAGCTTTCGAGGTGGTCGAGAGGATCCGTCGTGCCATCGTACGGATCTATCTGGGGGAATCGAAATCTAGAGGGGACAGGTTCCTCTAGTATTCGGCGAGTATAAGGAGGACGAGTATCCTACTCCTCCTCCGGTTGGCTGTTGATTTTCTGGCGAGCTCGTCTAGTCGCCGGTTGTACTCGTCCAGGCGCTCTCCGCCTGGCGATTGATTGTCGGGGCCCTCCGAGACGGCTCGGAGGATGAGGATGAGGAAGATGAAGAAGAAGGAGAAGGACGCAGAAGATGGGATTTCGCTTTGGTTCCTCTTGGTGGGACGGCTTCGGAGAAAACTTGCTCAAGCCATAATCTAGAGATTGCGGTGCTTGAGGGACTCATGGCGAGGCTTCCTTGGAGAAGCTCGGCGACGATCGGCCTCTCGTTGAGGAGAACCTCTCCTTGCAGATTGTTGACTTGCAGGGGGAGTGGTCTGATGCTGGGTGGCCACGGACTGCTGCTGCTGAAGTCCGTGGACCATTGCGGTGAGGGTTTGAACTTGCTGAGTGAGGGTTGCCAGCTGCTTCGCAGCTGGGGCAACCGCTTCTGGTTAAGGGGGAATGATGGGAGGATCAGCGACAGGTAAGTTGGTCTCCTGCAGCTTAGTTGGGGGAAGATGCCCTCCGGGTGGCTGACTGAGGCATCCTGAGCTCGTGTCATCACCATTATTAGGAGAGGAGAGAAAAGAGAAGTATACGGTAGGGTTTGGGCCTTCTTTTCTTGCCTTTTCCCTTCCTGATACGCCAATCTGATGATGCCTGATCACTGGTCTTGAACGTCGGGAGAAGAGAGCCGCTTAATCCGCCGTCCCGCGCCTGATCGAGTGGCCTACAAAAAGTCCCAGGACCGGAGGGGTGCTCCGGTGGGGACCCTCCGACGCTCAAGTCAGTAACCTGGGTCACAGCTAAGGGAGAGCTCAGATGAGCTTTGGGAGAAAAATGAGATTTCAGAAAGAGAGGAATCCCCTTCTGGGTATTAAGGTAGCGAGTGTATGAGTTTGCGTACCTTGTTTCTGAGTGGTCTTACCCTTTTATAGGGGGTTGACACCTGCACGACCACGTGGAGTTCCGTAAGGAAGGAATGTCCGCGGGGTTCGTGGGGTTGCATGAATTTGGGCTGATCGGTGGGTTCTGTCCCATCGGAGAGGGAAAACAGCGGTTGGTGGGCTACGTCCCATCAGTCAGCAGGGCTACAGGTAGTTAGGTCTTGTCCCATCAGCGGCGTGGCCAGTGGGTAGCTGAGCCTGGGGATGCCAGGCGGCACGCGTCAGAAGGACGGCGGTGTGAACCGCCAGGATTGTTCTGGGATCGACTTGGGGCAGCCTTGACCCTCCTAAGGGCGCCGAGGCCGAGCAGGACTGGCTCGGCTGACCTGCAGATGCTGGGGCGGGATCAGCCCGGGAAGGTCGGGGCCGACTCGGCCGACTCGAAGATGCCGGGGCGACTCGGTCGACTCGGAGATGCCGGGGCCGAGCGGGGCTGACCAGGGAAGGTCGGGGCTGACTCGGCCGACTCGGAGGGGCCCGGGGCCGACCAGGAAAGGTCGGGGCCGACTCGGCCGACTCGGAGATGCCGGGGCTGAGCGGGGCCGACCAGGGAAGGTCGGGGCCGACTCGGCCGATTCGGAGATGCCGGGGCCGAGCGACCAGGGAAGGTCGGGGCCGACTCGGCCGACTTAGATGCTGGGGCCGAGCGGAGCCGACCAAGGAAGATCGGGATCGACTCGGCTGACTTGGAGATGCCGGGCTGAGCGGGTCTGACCAGGGAAGGTCGGGGCCAACTCGGCTGACTTGGAGATGCCGGGCTGAGCGGGGCCGACTTGGCCGACTTGGAGATGCCGGGGCGGGGCCGCCTTAGAATTTTGATTTTGCCATAATTGCCTTCGTGGCTACGTTAGCCACATCAAAACCGTCAATAGCAGTGAATGCCATTTGTATGATCTGATACCCTTGACTCTATTTGGCAAACAGAAAAATCATTTTAATTAGAATTGTTGCTGAAAGAGGGGAAAAAAACTTGGGCATAAGATTACTAAAACATAGTTTGAGAACATGCATCAATGAGAAAATCTCCACATCACGTCGCTGAACTTTGCAGTGGCACCATATCCTGCTACCTTCTTTTTCCATTGTCTCTAACATTAATATGTTCATGTAGCGCTACTTTCATTGTGAAGAATATCTTATAAATATTTTACGTAATGTCAAGATCAAAAGCAAGCACAGCTTCATCATCATCGTTTGCATCCTAATACTGCTGCCCCTAATGATGAAGGTTGAAACGCTCACTTTAGATGTCATCATCCTTTGAAAACCTCATGGCATTGAGCATGAGTTCGTGAACTTGTATGAACACCATCATTCTTTCAGCCGAAGTATTGGAAAGCTATAAGAGAGAATCACACCTCGAATCCATTTCTATGGGCACTGGCATTCCAATGGTGGATATTGTATTTCTGACTTATTACAATCTACTCTATGTTTGTTTCACTCACCTCCATGTTTGTTCCTCTTTGTCATTCTTAATTCATGATCATAATATTTACCTTCTTGCCATCATGGAGGATTTATTTCAAGTATTGCTCCATGTTTTGTGTTGTAAAAAGTGTCATAATTCGTTATTATTCCAACATCATCATAAGATGGTTTCAAATCTTGATGGAATATCTCATAGAACACTAGAATGGGTTACCATCCTAAGTATTAGAATGAAACTATCCCACCATTATCCCAGCATCACAATCGACGTGTTTTGGGACGTCATCCATCCCAAGTATTGGACTGGGATGGGATGATAGTGCTTCCTATTTCATGAAAAAACTAAGTTAGCCTCCTCCTTCAAGATTAAAAGCCTTGTTCATAACATTTTGTCTTCAACATACTCACCTTCAAGTGACTTTGGTTCTTGATTGCATTTGCCAGCAATGGCAACTTATACAAGCTCTTGATTATGTACGTGCATTCCTCTTGCTCAACTTCATTATGAGCTCCAAGACAACAAGTAACATATCTCTCTGTTCTAAGCCCACATGTAGGTAGACTAAAAATGCATTATGTTAAGAACTATATTGCAAGGCATGATTTGAAGTGCTGGTGTTGATAACCCACATTGGTACGCCAAACTATCGATACATGCTACACTGACATAGAAAACGAGGGTGGTAAGCATGTGTTTGCATGATGCCAATATGGAAGGGTGTACCTCTACTGGTTTTTTATTGGTAAGATTTGGTACAGCTGGTACATAGTGATACTTTAATCCTTAATAAAGATGCTCTTCTTCTTGACTCCAGTTAGTTAGCTCTGGCAATCATTGCTTTCACTTGGGTCTAAATCAAGACAATTGCCTACTTAGATGTTAGTATGGCACTCATCTTTAGTTAGAATTGAGCTTTGATATTAGCTGTTACAGAATTAGCTTTCCTAAGCCTTGAGATTGTAGAACACTATTTCCAACACGACAACACCCTTATACATGAGAGAGCCTTGCCCAGCACTTTCTTCTAGGCCTCTCACTACTTATGATTCCTAGAATTCAACCAATATTTTAGTCGCCAAAAAGATACAAATGAGGACATCAAGCTTGCCATGAGTTTGTTGATTTGCTTTGAAATTGGATTTAAGCTTGGTCATATGTGAAGGTTGTTTTTGTTGCATATGTAGCTCTACCTATCTAGGGATATTATATCTAATAAATGACAAAAAAGGTCAAATACCTTGTAAATCTTAGAACATTTTATATATTTGAACTTTATTATCATTGTCACTATCATCATCACTATCACCACCACCAATATATCATCGTTGGTGTTATCATCATTGTTAGCATCATCATTATCAATAACTCTAGTGTTACTTGTGATTACTACGCATTATTTTAGTTTCCCTCATTGTCTCGCATCTAAAATGACTGGAGTACTTTAGAACCTCGTATGATCTTGTAAGCTCCAAGATTTTATATTCCTACTAAGTAGGTTGGCAGAATTGAGTACTGGTACAGAACAAGTAGTGTATTGATGGTTGGGATCGATATATCCATTTTTTTTTATAATTTTCATATATATATATATATATATATATATATGTTGAGAGCCTCCCATGAGTCGAGCTCATCCTCTCTTATTTGTATTCAGATTCATTTAAGTAAATATCATCCTCTCTTCTTTCTCTCCTTTCCTTTTTATTTACTTAAAATTTCTCATAAAAATAAGAAAAATGCCTCCACTTGAATTCAACCAAAATATTAAAAAAATCAAATTCCTTAAGAAGGAAAAATTAACTCTTCCTCAAGAACAAATTTGGAGAATTTTAAAAAATCCTTGTTTCAAAATATCAAAATAGGCACTTCCATTTCAAATAAAATTTTAGAAAATTAATTTAACTTAATTTAATTTAGAAATGAAAGAAAATAAATACTAAGAAAAATTATCTTAAAATATAATTTATTAGGTTTTGGTCAATATTTGGTCAAACTTATATAATTTTTAGACTTAAATAGGATCATAGTAACAACGAACCTAATCAAAACAATAAAATTAAACTTGCCATAAAATCTTAAGGTTAAAATATATTTTTAGGGTTTAAACTATGATATATTACGAGACCGGAGGTTAGGATGTTATGTTCTCTCCCTGCTGGTAGGCTGTCGAACCGAGCTGAACCGGTCTAATACTGATTCACGATTCAGCCTTTCTTGGATTGACCATGATCTATTGCAACTTCTTTTTTAACTATTATGGAGAACTAAGAAATGGAGTGGGCTAGTCAAAACCTATCTTGAAGCTAGGTTTCATCGAAAGAAGTCAAGCAATTGCATATGTAACTAGTTATCTAGTCTTCTATTAAAGAACTAAGCAAGTTATTTTGGAGTGCCATTGGTTCTGCTAAAGGTAGAAAGCAATTAAATCATATCTACCAATCAATGATTCAGGTTGCAAGAACATTAACCAAAGCTTTTGAGATGGTACAACTCATTGATTTCATTGCAAGTTGGCTGACACGGCCTATATATATATATGTAGATTAAGAGTGAGTGTTGAAGATTTGATAGCTAGGTTGTCATTAATCATGCACAAATGATAGTTCTAATGGTAGCTTGGTTTCGCTCTAAGTGATTTGCTCTTGATGGCCCTTGCCTTTATCTCTAGTTTTCCTTTTTTGAGCCCAAAAAATGCAACTCTAAGGGTGACACCGTTGCTTGGGGGCATTTTGATCTGTTATGTGTGATAGGGATTTTTCAATATACTAATGGAGGGCAGACAGGCATGTGAATAGTTTGATTGAACTGATCATGCAGTTCCTTGGCCTTCCCTTTTTCTTTCCCCTCCTCTACCTTCATTCTTTATTGCCTTCATTTCTTATTTAAATTTTTCTCCACACCATCATTAGAGTCTTAGAACTACATCATTGGGCAAAATATGCTTATTCTACTTTCTTGTTTGATATTGTTTGAGGCCTAGAACAATCTTCTCATGTGATTTTATGATGCTTTCTAGTCTCATTATTTGAGATGCCAATGTTTTTGCTCTTAAAGAGAACTCATAGCTGGATAGCTGGCATGTTGGTGAGGTTTATTTTTGGTTTCATGGCATTGACAGGCTCACTTAATACATTCCGCATTGCTTTAGTTCAGTCTTAGGTCAGATCAGAAATTAATAGGGCTTTAATGTAGCATCTTAGACAGACTTTATTTAGGTTAATTCAAGTTTGGTTAAGTCTGTTTTTGACCATCTTTCTTTTCTCCATATATATCATTTCAAAGTTTGTAAATAAGGTTTACTTTTGGATCCCAGACCTTTTTTTTAATGTATCTATATTTCTTTTCCTTCTTGGCTTGATCTACCCAAAACTTGTTGGATCTCTGATAACAAGTAAATCTAAGTTAATCCAACCTATTTTCTCAATATGCTTGTCAAATCTTGGTAGTGATGCCTGCGATGCCAGTCTTGCTATTTACTGTAAGGTCAAAGCATTACTCATATTGATCCTGACTTGTGTGCTGCAAATTTAGTTGGAGTGGCTTACCTGACTGTTTTGTCACTACTTAGATATAACTGCAAGTTCTGTCTTTATCTGCTTTCCCAGAGGAAGACTATTATAAATTTTCCACTAGAAATTGATACTATTTTGCATTGATTTTTCATGGCTTTAGCTTTGTTCCTTAATTTCGTGTGCAGGTCCATGAACAGCAAGACACAGGAGAAGTTGATATTCTCACAAAAGGTCTGGAAAATACTGAACCATTTACTTGAGAATATGGAAACTGTTATGAAGCTTATGATAATCTACATGACTAATAAAAAAATCAATAATCCTGCTAATAAAATTCTGTAATCGCATCAAGTTGATGCAGTGTAATCCTTTAGTTGTCCGTCAATGACAAAGATAATGAGAAGAAAAAAAAATATGACGGGAAGTTGTAAAATATAATGCTCTGTATGTGTAACCTATTTTCTACCTTAATAACTTTGCTTTGATGTTCTACTGTATTTAATTACCACTAATTATCTTAATAGCAGTATTCTTCACTGCTAGAATGCCTGCAGATATCTTGAGTAATGCTTCTTTTATGCTTTCTTATGGATTCTCTGAGACCTGAGACATCAACCATTAGAAAATGCGATGGCTACTTTCATAATATTTAGGCAGAGAGACATTGGTTCATAAGATATAATTAGTCAAAGAGATAGATACACCTAAAAATATAAATGTGCAGTGTGACAAACAAACGGTAAGACAAGGAATATCTGAAAATCTGAGAAAATTAAATTATTAAACAAGGATTCTGCCCACAATTTTATCCTGTCCCATATGGTTTTGTAATTTAAATCAGTGAACATTTACATTTTTTTGGTTCGATTTTTCAGGCGATAATAATCCTACAAATGATAGACCTCTTTATCCTCATGGTCAGCTTTGGCTTCAGAGGCATCATATCACAGGGAGAGCTGTAGGGTAAGAATTATTTAGTATATTTTTAACACCATATTCTTATAATATTTGTTCCATTGTCCCTTTTTTGGCATGTTGACTTTTGTATTTGTACTTATTTTTCTACTTTAAAATGGGATTGGTCCAGATTTTTGCCATATGCTGGCTGGGCTACCATTATCGTGACTGAGCATCCAGTTATCAAGGTATGCTATCTTGAGAATAGCTAACATAAATTTATGCTAGGAAGGCTTGACATGTTCTAATGATATTTTGGTTGGTTTCTCTTGTGTTTTGGACGTTTTTAGGATGCTTTATTTATCCATTTATTGTTTTAATCAGTGACTTTGATAGGTGTATTCAAAACTGTATAACATATATAAATATGACCAACAGTAGAAAACTGAAACAAAGTTAACTTGATGGGATGATCAATATATTAGGTTGTTATCATGGTTTGTTAAAAAATGTCATTATTAAAGCAATTCTTCTTATGGAGAAAGGAAGCAAGGTTCCCTCACTTTCGATCTTTTTAACAGTCTTCAACAAACACACTTTAAGGTGTGCTCGTCTTCTTTGCTGATAAAACCCATCTCAACATATTGCCAATCCCTAATAATAAGATGGATCTGTCCTGTTGTAGCTATTTTCAGTTTGCATGCCCTTTGTGGAGTTTTCTATCCAACACTTCTTACATACTCTCTTTCCTTTGTTTTTTTTTGGCAGTACTTGGTCATTGTTGCCTTGGGATTGATGATTTTGACATCAAAGGACTAGAAATATTGCGCAGAGGAATCAGAACTGGAGTCATCCATCCAGCACTTATATTTTTACTCAACAACAATTTTGAGACTCCTTTTATCACTTACATTGCTAGTCATTTGATTTTTTTTTTTTTTTTTTAAGGAATAAAACGAGCTCGAAATTTGCACAGAACATCATGCCTTTTTTAACATCATTGTTGGTGGCAAGTGCTTCTTGTCTCCTCTTTCTTTTGTGGTAGATGAGAATATGGGATCAGCTAGCTGTCCATGGGACACACGCATGATTTAGTAACATACTCTGATGGACATGCCATCAAACATTTCATTATTTGCTGTGACATATCTATCAAATGATTCAAATTCTTCCTCTTTAATTAATCCGTAACATGCATTTGGACATGATCAGTCAAACACCTAACAACACAAATGTTTTGGGTATGGGCTAACAATTTGATTTGCTTCACAGGCTGAGACTGATCTTCATGCTTCCCTTCTAATCCTTGCTTGCAAAATTATTGCAAAGCCTACCTCCTAGCTCTGATGTCCTCCTTTGTCCTCCTGCCCACCCCCGCCCCCACCAAGAAAACTTTTGATTTCTTTCCTTATTTTAAAGAGAGAACAACCGTGCTTGTCTTTATTCTCACATCACAACACTCCCAGCCACTGAATTAAGTGCAATGATACACACTTTTAAAAGAGCAAATGGGTGGCCAAACTTAGCAGCCCTCCCTCCTTGGTGAACAACATCTAGCCAGTGGTGACATCAAGTTTTGGCATACATATGGACACATCTAAATATAAGATAAATAAGCAGCGAGAGAGAGGCAGATTCAGCAAGCAGCAGCAGTAATGGAAAGCAATTTTAGCTGCTCATTTGGCCCTTTCTCTGATAACATCAAACCCCATCTCAGTAGGATCAGTGGCCTGCACCTCATAGTGGACTCCTTCCAGCACCCTCCTCAACCCTTGTTTGGAGGTGGCATACAGTATCTTTGCTCTTATCCTTGATGCAGTTGGAGACCTGCAAAAGAAAAAGAAAAGAAAAGAAAAGAAAGAAAGAAAGCAAATCTATTCAATCGATTCCCATCTATCATCATTTGGGCCATGAACAGCAGCAGTGTGTTACATGGTTTCAAGTTTTAACAAACAAGATTGCGAGCAGTGTAGATCAAGAAACGTAGTACTAAAGACAGTAACAAGCATGATTGCAACCGAAAACATTATTATATAGCCTTTGCTCACATCGTGATCAAACGTGTTGGCAGGGGGGACGGATAAGACGCCTTTGTTGAAAGAAAAAAAAAGAGAAAAGGTTGGGAGGTCTCGGTGCCGCCGCCAACTTGACTTATATGGTGTATTTGTGATAAGGGCTGTAATTAAATAACACTATAAGTATTCTCTTACTTTTTTTTTTATTTATTAAAACCTTCTTCTTCTAATGCTTTATTGAGTGTTTTCTTTTTTTTTCTCTCCCCAATTTTTCCCTTGAAAACGTCAATTGAAGAAGGGAAAAAGGCCTCCCCTTGACAAATATAGAGTGGAGCATATGTCTAAATTAATTCAAAGTTGAAATGATTCAACCTTCTAATTCGATAAAGGATGAATCATACTAAGTATGAATTTAGTTTGATATGTTGATAGAAGGATAGTACGATTCATCGATCAATACGCCACTAATTTGTTATGATACTGGTTTAAATGTATATGATACAATATTGTACCTTGACTCAAATGTTTCCAAAGCTATGAATCACTTGCTATGTTATCATAATAGACCCTCTAACAGCAGGAACTAATTAATGTTATCATAAAACGAATGCGAGAATACAATCCATGTACGAAATTTGGTGTTTCTTGAATATTATATTGACAGAAGACACAAAAATATTCCTTCCATCCATCTTTAAGTTTTGGCCAATCAAGTAACAGGGAATATGCTAAGAGTCAAGATAGGGGGTGGTTCTTACTTTACCTTTCGGAACCTAACATGGGCCACCACCTTCGCTGAGATAGCGATATTATTGAATTGATATCAATTCATACGTCTAGATGGATACGTCGGTGGGATTTGGCAAGAGATTCCAAGTAATTTTACTGCCGGACATGAAAAAAAAAGAAAAAAAGAAGAAGAAATATGATCATGGAAATTTAGCATTCACGTACGGTTGGCTTTAATTGATTAGCCCAGGCTACCCACAGATCGAATCCAGATCAGCTGTAGGCCAGGTTCTGTTGCATCTACCTAAAGGCTCAATAATTTAAGGGAATTTGTCAATCTAATTAAACTCTCTGCTAGATTTCTCATGTTCAGAGGCAGAAAACCATGCAATATTAGATCTTTTTTCTTGTAGTAGCTAGTTGTCAATCTAAAATTGTGTCTGTGATCTAGAGAGGGGGAGAGAGAGAACCACGAAATGAAGCAGATCTTAATATAAACTAGTAGATGTGATCATGCGTTAGATTTCTCATGAGAGAGAGAGAGAGAGAGAGAGAGAGAACCATGTAATGAAGAAGATCTTGCTCTTCTGGCACTTGTCGACGGTGACGAAGTCGAAGTCAAAGACAGCATAGCGGCAGTCGTCGGTGGGGAGGGAGGCAGCGAGCTCTTCGTACCCCTCGCCGGGACCTCCGACCTTGTCCACCATCACAGCTCTCGACCCCTCATCGATCTTGTACACGACGAATCGGTGCACCTTCTTCCACTTCATCTCCATGAACGACTGCCGGCACTCCTCCTTCACGCTCATCCCCTCCGTTGCCTGCCATCCAAACAACGTACACACCAAAAGCCATCACAAATCCAGTAGTAGAAGAGAGAGAAGGAGGAGGAGAAGGTGGTGCTGGCCGGAGATGTTGACATATATCGATACTACCATCTTGAAAGCCATAGCCATGGTTGCAGTGGGGCTGTTGGGATGTCCTCCTCTCTTGGTAGGCTTTATGGGGATGTGGTGGCTGGGTGGTATTTATAGACTGGAACTCCTAGAATTGGCCTGCTACTTTATCTAAATTACACAGGGTTATTAAGAGAAAAAGTGGCTGGAAGAGAGATGATAGATCTTAATTGGGTGAGTCACTGCATTGGATGGTGGGTACTGGGTAGGTTGGCTGGTTATCATCAGTTTCTTTTTGGGAGAGGTATGGGGGTGATCAATTGGTGAAGGTGGTGGTTCAATTATATTGGAAGACAGATTAATGGGTGAGCAGGATATACTTTGGACTCCTAAAATAGGCCTTGCAAATTGACCGGGTGTCCAATTCTATTTGTCCAGTAGCACGCAGCTCATTGTTTTGAAGGAATCTGATTGCCCATAAGGTACAAGAATCCATGTCATGCAAGCCTGTTGGATAGGGCAAAGTCATGGAGCTGTTTTTTTAAATCGTTGCCAATTGACATTAGTTTTCAAATTTAGTTCGAAAGTCAAACATTTTATGTAAATAATGTTAAAGTTAAAAACGTAATTTGACATTAAAAAAATATCATTTATAATGATACTTTTTAACTTTAATACTATTTACGTAAAATGTTTGGTTTTCGTACTAAACTTGTAAATTCGATGTCAATTGACACCAATTTGAAAAACATCCTTCAAGTCATGTATTGAATATTAGTTTTATATATTTCTTTTAGGGCTGAAATTTTAAAAAAAAAGAATGCAAAAAAGGTTTTTTTCAAAAAAAAAAAAATATTGAAAGAACAAGGAGGAGATTGTGGTGGAAACATTCAGCCAAGTAATATTCTAGAATATTAGATGACTAAATAGTAGCTTTTTAGACGTTCTCATATTAATTACACGAAAGCAAGCCAGTAATTTATATCTAATGGTACTATAATTTTTTTTTGAAAACAAGCTTATAGTGTTGTTGATGCAAAAGGTCTCTTTCCAGTAGCTTTCTCTCATTGTTGGTCTTCAAGACCTTGGTGGACTAGAAAAATCACGATTCAATCTAAGTGCAGTAGTGAAGTAATCGAAATAACAATGAGATTACGTTGCAATTAGGTGTCATCAGCTGGATGAGATATTGTGACTGAATTTTTGATTTATACACATGATTTAATATATTTACTTAGTATGAAATCCAGCTGTTCACTTGAATTCAAGCAAAATGAGTAGTTTCGGACTCACAGGCTGTGACATGGATCGATATTCTTTCCCTTTCATACATTGAAAATCAATTTCGATAGTTCTATTACTGATTCAGTTACAAGTTCTAGCTGTGCGATAGGGATGTTGAGAAGAGGTTATTTGAAAGCATTGTTCCTCTAATTATGCTATTAGTTACATAGGAATGTTTACATTCTTGTTATATTTGAATTTCATACTTCACATATCTGGTTGGAAAGTGACTTTTGGACTATTTTTTTTGGATTAATGATTTTCTTATGATGATACTGAAGTTAATTCTTAGTTAAGAGATATTTGACATCTTAAAAGATCTATTTAAAGAATCATGCTGCAGACTAGATAGCTTTAGTAATGCAACATTTCTGTCTTAATTTCGAAAGATGATGGTTAATTACCTTTTGGTTTTGGTCATTTGTTTTTATTGACGCTAGCGGCATTTTTTAAATTTCTAAGAACCTAATTCGGTATTGCCTCTTGAATCGAAAAAAAAAAAAAGTAAAATGAGATCAAAACTTCAACTAGATTAGCATTATCAGTCTAGTAGATGATGTATTATATTCATATTTATAAGGTATGATTATAGTTTCATATGAATCATAACTTATTATAATTTTTTTTAAATTCGTATGAATTGAGATTATGCAAAATTTATATATTTTATACATAAATAGAGCTTAGATAGCCTTAAAGCTCCGGCTAGAGTTATATTAAACAATCAACTTTTATTCATGCTGTAGTTCTTATAGGTGAAAAAACTTGTTGCACCACTCTTTGATGCATCAAGCGTGCATCGGTCATGCAAATTAATTATTTATGCGTATCGGTACACGTGCGATAGTTCAATAAATTTTATCATGCATTGTATGTATGCTGACATGCAAACGATCATCCAAATGCGTGCTTACTGCACCAGAGAGCAGTGCAGCAAGATTTTTCTACCAACAAATGGCATTGGTTGAATGTAATCCATTAGAGTTTGGTCCCGTTCTTGGATCCACCACCCTCAATCCATCCTCGAGTTCTGTTCATTCTTTGCTTGAAAGGAAAGACTGCCAATGAGTGTACAGTGGTGAATCTTAGCCTACAAGTGGCGGGTCCGAGGCACATGCCAAGCCTACAAGAATGTGATGACCAACGATTCACTAACATTGATTGGGAGAGGCCATGAGTGAAGAAGGGTCTGGGGGGCACCAAATTTCTACATTGGTAGCGTTGCAAAGATCTAGAAGATTTTTATGAAAGCTGATGTTAAATTATTAGATTGTGCTGTAGTTATTTACCCAGTGGGGTTATCATGATACGAGTCCCCATGTGTTTGTACGAGGCTAAGGTAGCAAACCACCTCAGAGTCATAGATTGGTGGCTCTAGTAGCATTTTATCACCATTAAACTGTGTATATGGTGCATTGGGAAAAGGGAGACACCTTGTTTTTTTTCTACGTACGAGTGCTTTGTATGTCCATTCCAAGGTCTAATGGCCATGTCTCATGGTGCAATTATAAAGGCAAGGACAAGTTTTCCATGGTTTGATGTCTTCACCAACCAAGAAGCAAGTGGCCGGTTAATTTACGTCTGAGATGTAATTAAGGAGTGCATCATTTTAGGCATGATAAAAAAGGGTAGAAATATACTTCTTGATCCTCAAACTTTCACTCAAAATTCTATTTTGATTCGAGTGAAAATAATTAGTTTTTTATATTTTAAAAATATTATATTAGTAATGTCTGATTAAATAAAGCCAATTAAAATTGACATATGCCATTTTATCAACCAATTCAAATATTCATATTAGAATGACATAACCATTATTTCGTTAATTTTAACTAATCTCATGTAATAAAATATGATATTATTATAATGTAAGAAATTAAATTATAATAACTAAAAATTTAAGGATTAAAATAAATTTTATATTAAGTTTAAAAAGAATAAATATAATTTATCCTTAAAAAATTATGTAATTATATACCGAATCGTTGCAGTTTATTGAGATCTATTAAAATCAACCTGCTCAAACTTTTATAACCAGCCATCACCCTTAGATATATCCTTTACTCAAATAGTATTTATTTTAGTCATAAACAATTTACCAACCTTCTATGAACTTCGGGTTGTTTCAACACAAAACTCCTTAACCCTGAAGCACGAGTGCAGGCACATGGAATGTAGGTGATAGGATGGAAGGATGAGACATGCATGAACAAATACGAGTTATTCATCATCACTATCACAATCATCTCCATTATCATACCTCTGATAATTTATCATACCTTTATCAACATCATTAGTACTATAATTACTTCCTACCATATTTTTACTGTCACTTTTCATGCTTTCACTATCCTCAATCATCAGCACTCCCATTATTATCATTACTTCACTGTCTCTTTATACAACTGAATATGTTTTGCGGTGGAGAAAAAAAAAAAAAAAGAAAAAAATAGAGATGAAAACCGAAGGTGGGGAATAGAAAATTGATATCCACGGAGAGTTTGTCATTCCCATTTATTTACGCATGAGATAGACTAACTAGAAACCAAATTTCCATTGGAACTAACTAGAAACCAAATTCCAGCTTAGAGGAAAAAAAAAAAAAAAAAAAATCCACCAACAATCCTTCTCCAAGGAAACTTAGAGATCAAGCATCAAATATTTGTTGCAGTCTCAGAACGAACCAAGAAGATGAATCCACCAAAAGAAAGTCGAGAAACGCAGAAACAAAGGCTATGACGAGGCTTTCAACCAAAAAGCGATCAGTCCATTGATGACGGCGACCGAATGTACTCTGTACAATTGTGCAGAGAGAGAGAGAGAGAGAGAGAGAGAGAGAGAGAGAGAGAGGGGGACCGGCAACTGGAGACACGACGATAGCGGATGTCAAAATATGAGATAGTAGAAGGGAATCAGAGGGTAATGCAAACACTAACAGCCTAAGAAGAAGCAAAAGAATGGATGCAAGAGGACGAAGGGACCGACCGATATGGCCCTTAATCGTGCTTGTTGTCATGCAACGGGGAAGGACGGACAAACGAATCTATGAATCGGAAAGCAGCCTCTGGGCCCACCTTTGTCTCCACGGCTGCATTGCTTCCGTAGCGTCTTCTTCAAGCTTCTCAATTTAGTTGTCTGAACCTTCTCAGTAGGCACCTTCTCCACCGAAATTCGGACATCAGTATCTCGTGTATCATGTCATCACTATTCTAAGGAATCCATAAACCAAACCACGTCTGCAGACGCGGTTTAAGGTGAGTAATGAATTTACTGTCAGTCATAAGAGACCGAGAATATTAGTTAATTAAGTCACAATAATAATTTTAAAGATAAAATTGGCATCGCACCCTTTCACCATTGTGGCAAACAAACAAAAGGCGAAGCAAAACGCCTGCAGGCAAACGGAGGAAATCAAAGAAGCATCTGTCGGTTGTAACATGCGGATTAAAGACGCGAAAAGTTGAAAAAACTGCAGCAGAGAAGGGCCCATCTGAGAATTCCCAATTCCTGATTTTCTCAAATTTTATTTTTAAAATTTCCATCAGTGAAGTTATTTTTCTAACCGGTGTCAAAAGTGATGAGTGCAAGGTAAAAGATTTTATCAAATGACGCTTTTAAAAAACATTTTTTTTTTCTCAATTCACGTAAAATTTCGATTCCCATGAAAAAATTAATGCTTCTTAAAATATCACTTTAAATGATACTTTTTAAAAGTACCATTTTAAATGACATTTTTATTTTGTCATGATGGATAAAAAAAATATCATTTAAAATGAGGCTTTTCCCTTTTAACACCATCTTCGTAAAATCATTTTTCATTGCATAAAATCAGCGTCAAAAGACACCGATTTAAAAATAGCTCAGAGATATCTCTCAGCAGCCAATGGGTCAAGCAAGGTAGATGGACTATGAGTTTTTTTTTTAATAACCGAGGATGTTGTTTTGCTCATGGTGGCCTACTTAAAAGCAAGAAAATCATGCAGACAGTCCCCAACAGCCACACCTCGGTGAGGAGGATGCCGTCAGTGCATCAAAACCTCAAGACACCTATTAGATTCAAAATCTTGTTATCAGGGCTAACATGGCATGTCATTTTTCATATGGTGAATTATTATTTTAATGATTAACAAACACCATTAACCCAGAAGTGAATCAACATAAAGAACACATCTGTGGGAATGTTTGCTCCAGTTGATTGATAGGCCACAGCTAGCCTCCTGAAAATGTCTTTTTTCTGGGTTCAAGTTGAATAGCAGGCTGCTTTAATCCATGACTGCAACAATCGAGCTGTTGATGCTATTGATCATAACTCACAACATAGTCTGGATACCTGACCTGCAACAAAGTAATGAATAAATATGCTATCCAGGTGCTAACAGTTTGAATAGCTTGAGAAAAAACATGGAAAAAGGAGGTAGATGAATCGCTAGTGAAAAAAAAAAAAAAAGCAAAGTAATAACAGCAAGTCATATCACTCAGGATTGTGACAAATAAATAATAAAGGAACTGGAACATTGCCGTGGGATACTGATGAGGTTATCAAGCAGTTAATTTATAGGAAGAATTCGATAAACCATCTTTATTGCCTAAATAAGTTCTCAATCAAAAGGGTATTCAAAGCCAAAAGATTCAACTAAACGGAGTGGCCACCTAAGGAATAACAGAGAAAAGGCAATGTCTCTAGTGAACAAAAAGAAAATGAGTTAGCCTTGTATCTGCATTTCAGAAAACTAGAGAGAGAGAGAATCAGATCATGCCTTGAGAGCAGGCTTAGGCATAAAATCTTACCATGGCAGAACAAGCAGCGCGCAGACAATAATTTACTTATCACCCTCTTTTTCTGTCTTATCTTCATTTTGCTTTTGCTGGGGCTGGAAAAGAGAACAGTGCACAATGTCACCAGCATCAAAACTTCAAACCACAATGATCTTTAAAAAAATGATATTATTGAACACAATTCAATTAGTAACAACCAGTTTTGGCATGAGAGAAGTAATCATTCATAATAAATGACATGCAATGATTCCACCATTTCACAATCAAGTAACAAATGATTCTAGGTGTCTAACAATAAATCAGTCATAATATTTAAAGTTTAAAACATTTCCAGTAGTACTATATCACACTAACATTATCCAAATCATGCACTGAAGAACAAAAGAAATAGTCAGATAAGATTAGATTTACTTCAGAATCTTTGATTGGTTTTTTTTTGTGACAGCACTCCAACAGTGTTCTTTATAACTGAGCCTTGATCTTTCACAAGCGTAATTCATGGCACTTTGAAACAAAATAGACTTGCAAGTGCAAGTTGCACAAAGCATATTTAGGGACTTTAAAACGCACGATGGAAGTTTGAACCATTAATATTTGGCCTTTTTCTCCTACAGTTTTTCATCCTCAGAGTGAATGTATTGTTTTAATAAAAGTATACAACATGATCTTCCTTGACTTTGCAATTAAGAGTTGGACAGAGCTTAAAGAAATCAGTGCATATCTAATCCTCACAAAACGGTTCCCCATTTTATAAAAACACCACTAAAGCCATCTCTAATATATGTATCAGGTTAGACATCAAGTAGAATAAGAAGTCGCAGGTAAAGTGAAATTCAGATGGCATCAAAGACTGCATCATTCTAAATCTTGCGGTCTAGAATATACATCTATATGCAATACATACATTTACCAATAAACTAAGATGCAAACAATTGGCTTATGATACACTCAAGAAGAAATGAATTCTCGGGAACTGATATAGTTAATCAAAAAACCCAAGGCTTGCATTCAGACTGAAAGCACCACATAGAGGCGCTTGGTGGCAAGAATATGCTTATACAGAAAAGCATTGCTCATAATCTCCAGCTGGCATGAAAGAAAAACAATTTGCTTAATTCATGCAGTATTCTCCACTTGCATGAGTGCAGCATCAAGGGAGAAACAACTAGTAGCATTTATGAGATGGATTCATTGAGTGAGTTATGCAGTGTTAACAGATAAAATAAGAACCAGAGTTGCCAAACTTAAATGACTACAAGCATATTAACAGATATTTGTCACATAACCAGCTTAACAAATTCCAATTAAATTCAGTTCTAGAAAAACTAGTAAGAAAGTAATATTCAGGCAGTGAATCTGTACCACTATATCTAAGTGATTTTCTATTTGAAACCAATCCACAAACACTGTCATCACGATGAGGCACCGCACCACAAACAAGACAAGCGAAAAATGTACACCATGGCATAATTTTTCACAATTTCAAATCTACCTATTGTATACAAGCAAGGTTAGCAGTACCACCATTGTGACTCATGCTGGTCAAGTACTAGGTAAATATAGCACGTACCATATCAGAACATGCAACATGGCACCATACCAGCCAGGTGCCAATAGATCGATGCAAATTAAGCCCAACCTGATTTTTGTTAGGCACAGGCTGGATTTTTCAACTCAATGCATCAGACTGGGCTTCAAATTTTCGTACCCAGAAAAACTTGGGCCAGCTCAATATTCACATTTTTTTAACCAGGCTGAATCAACCATACCAAACTATATAATATAATTTTTACTTCATATTTATCATTTACCTTACATAATAATAATATTATATAACCTTTTATCTTAAAATTTGGGAAAAAGGAAAATGAGGAGAACCAAACCCTAATCCACAACCCACTCTCTCTCGTCCCTCTTCCCCTCTTCTTGCTGACACAGCCCCACAATCCACCATGGCTCTCTCTCTCTCTCTCTCTCTCTCTAATATCAAACCCTTACCACGCTTACCCTCTCTCTCTCCCCAACCATCTTGCAATGAAGGATGACAAGAACGCCTATTAGCTTGGTTTGACCCAACTCCTGCACCCCATGTTCTCATTTCTCATCCCCTCTCCTCCATCTCCCCACCATCTCTTGAAAAGCTTTAGCAAGCCAGTAGTCCCTGTGGTAAGGATGTTGGCTTGGGTCTCTCTCCAAGGTTGGTTGGTTGATGCTAAGATGACCACATTGGCAAGAGCATCATGAAGACATGGAAAAGTAACATCATCAGGCCCTTCATCATTCCATCATCCTCTCTCTAGGTGAGGTCGTGCTCAGCCAAGCTACCTAATTGACCTAATTTATTTAGGTCTTTTGAGTTAGGCTTGGGTTTTCAAATTTGGTGCCAAGTCCAGATCAAGCTTAAGACTTCAGGCCTAACACCATGCCAAGCTGGAAATAAGCCTGGTAAAAACCATCTTGATATTAGACCCAAGTTTGGCCCAAACCCAACAAATCTAGAAAAAGCAAGGGGGAGAGAGGCATGGGGTATTTGAGGGAGAGGTTGGGATGCTAGGGAGGCAGCAGTAGAAGTAGTGGTGATGAAGGTGTTAGGGTCATGGAGGAAGCGTGCAGGTGACATGGTCTTGAAAGATGAAGAGGGAGAGAGAGGGAGAGAGGAGGCTGAGTCACTAGATGGTAGCGATTAAGGGCCACCAACAGCAACAATCATGGGAGATTGAAGCAAGAGCAAGAGAGCAGGTGTGCACATGTGTGCGCGCGCGCGCGCGTGTGAGAGAGAAGGGGGCAAGGAGAGAGAAACAAGTGAGAATTAAAGATTGTGAACATTTGAAGGGTGGCGGGTTTAAGTAATTGGGTTCGGTTCGGCTTGGATGAAGCTAGACAACGATTTGGTTCAGATTGATTTGGATTAGTATGATCAGGTTCGCTTGCTATTTCATTTCAAAAGCTCTGTGCTGAATAAGTTTGGTATGCACTGAACCATCCATAGAGTTCCAGATGATTCAACAATCAATGCATAAAAGAGTGAACTAGATGAACGCATATCAAATTGACTTTGTAATAGCAAATCAAGGATATGCTTATGGAGTATTAATAGTTGCGATGTTCTAGGAGGTGTTGATTAGGGTTGTCACTCCCACCTACAAAGTACATGACTTGATCATGACCTCATCCTGCTCATGAAAGGGTTGGGTATGGATTCAAAATTAGACTCATCAAAATATTTGTTGAGTCAAGTTTGAGATTGAGATTTATAGACCCAATTTAACCCAATCCTGACTAATTACCCGATTCATTTACATACATTTAATATAATGAGATTATCTTTCAAGTCCAACATCAATAATGAGGCATTCAAAACAAAGATCCACACACTTCATCATGATCTGTACTACTACAACATGCTTAGGAACCAAATATCACATGTTTTGGTGATCTCTAACTTATACATCATATAGACACAAAAACAAATTCTTAACATGATATAAGACCATATTTTGTTACGATTTAAGCATTAAAATATATTGATTTTAACATGTATAGATCATGATCAACATGTGAATTCAAAATGCTTTATCATGCATTTTAATACATCAACACAATGGAAACCTTCCACTTGTTGCTTATGATGTATAGGCTATAGACATCAAAATGTGATTTTAGGGTACAAAGTTATGTGATTTTAGGTTATTAATAATTTTTAGCAGTATAGATCATGATCGACCATGTAAATCTTTGATTTGCATGACCTGTTATTAACTTTAGAGTCAAGAGGAATACATACCATCTCCTCACAAGAGGGGCAAAGCCCATCTTTAATAATAATATTAGTTTTATCTATATGCCATTCAATTTCTAAGCTCTTCATATATGACATTTTGTTCTATAACATAAATGTGGTAGAAAGAACAAAAACACTCCATGTTAGAACATGCTTGGATGCTTGTACTTGATTTTTTAAGTAAATGTTATCTTTTCAATTTTTAGTCAATTGATGTTATATGGTTAACTGTCTAAGTGCTTGTAGTTCATGATTTCTTTTTTTTTTTTCCTTTTAAAGCATGCAATTTGATGCTTCATTGATAAGCTTCTTAAAGCATGGATGCTCTTAACTTTGATTAGTTGTTCACGATATATTTCTTGGTACTTGATGGGAATTTGGACCTCATCTACGGCATCCCAAACCTGATGCACATCTGATAGGTTGGGTCTTAACATACCCAAAGTCTGAACCCTGTCTTATGATATTCTTGTTACCCAATGTTTTAAAATGCAGTGTATATTGCTGCACACATGCCTTTGTACGCAGATGCAATGACTCGACCACACCTTGCCTCATATGCAGTTAGTATGTGTGGTCATAGCATAAAGACAATCCATTAGAATAGATGACTGCATATACAGCATGATTAGCATTGCAGGGCTGCATTTGTGGGCAGGCTTAGCATCCTGGAGCCACATAGGCAGCTTACATTTATATGGGCCAATGCAAATGAAGTGGATAAGATGATGTTTAGTTTTTATGTAGGTTTCAGGAAGGCCGAATATGGGTATTGATCATGTCAAAATGTTGATTATATTGTCATTATTGCTATTAAACATTATGTACTAAGCAAAAAACACTAATTGATATTTGCCATTGTTATTAACATTGTAATTATGCATCTAAAAAATACTACCATATACACCTGCATCTGCAGTCCACCACATACGCATGATGCGCATGGTTTCAAATCTTAGTGAAGCATCACGTAGGATATCAAGACAAGTTACCATCTCAAGTATCAGGATGGGGTAGAACAGTGGCATGCCCCATTCCATGGAAAAACCAAGACTCCAATTGGGTTTAAAACCTTGACTATGCCATCCCTTATTTTCCTGCGAACTGCAACTGCTTTCTAAACAGTGTTTTACACAATTTCATACATGAACATATCCTTCAATGGGCTGGGTATAGAACAAAATTTAGACTCGAAACCCAACATGTCTAAGTATTGTCCCGATTGGCCTTGATAGCAACCCCTATTTTTCCTGGTTGACAAACTATTATGAGACATAAGAAAACTATGAGACAGTAATAAGATTGGCTCAAAATGTTCTGCTATGAGGAGCTCTTAGGCATACAAGGAGAGGGCAACAGTGGTGAGAGTGCTGACATAGATGTTTGGGAAGGGGTAGAGTTTGATTAAGTACATACAGTAAATTGTAGAAAAAAAATGAAGTGACACTCATGGTTGAATGGAATGTCTAGTAAAATTAAATGAAACATAGATTAGGAATTGTGGGAAGAGATAAAAAAATGAAGCCGGATAATTTAAAGGAAACCTGAATTGAAGTCATGAATGTCTAAAAAAGACAATAACAGAAGATGAACCATTGATATGAACAACTGTTAACGATCAACAATGCCTAACCTGAATAGATAGAACATTGAGCGTTAGTTACCGTTGTTGTCAAACAATTGAAACCGATTGCCACATGAAGGAATTACTTTGAATGCTTATTTACCAAATGAGAATACTAGGTAAATAAGATAAAAACAATGTTACAATGAATAGCAATATATATAATTTGTCTTGTCGATGCTTGTGTTGCACCTGAATAAATATCAGAAATAGAAACGTGTTGTGAGAAGAAAACCTAATGAAAACTTTCTATATAATAAGAGCATGTTATTAGATAAGAATCTTAAATCAAAAAAGCAACAAACAGTTTAAGTGCACCAGCAGAACAAGCACTGGATGGCTCACACACGTACCTCAGATTGGCCTTGCAAGGATGCTAGCAAATCTTTCACTGAGGGGTCATTAGGATCAACACCAGGAAGCTGTGAGAGTAAAATATGCATTATATGCTGACAGTAAAGCAGATCAATACAGAACTGAGATTTTAAAAACATAAAAGTTCAAGTAAATGATATACCGAATTCAGGATGGATGAAACATATGATTGGTCCTCCAGCACCTTGCTCATCTCAGATTGGGTTGACAAGTCCTTCACATTATCCTGAGCAGACGTTTGAAGTGCTGCATACAGAGCAATATGATTATCAAAACCATGACATGCAATTTGATCTAAAGGAGATCAGGTTGCGTAAGAAGTAAGAATGCAGAAGTGTGCAAGTACAATGGGGAACTAAGTTTTCAAAAGAAGAATTAAAAAAATTCATGGTTATCAAGAATCCTTGTAAACAAAAAGAGTAATATCTCTCGTTCTCCAACAGAAATAAAGTGTAACTTTAATATTAGACATCAAAGTTTGACATAGAATATACTTGATCTCAGCATCATTCCAGTCATGGTTTCAAGTATGACTTGATCTTTTTCTCTGGATAACTGATCAAACTTTATAAGCAGAAGAGGTAATGTTATATAAAAAGTACCATTTATAAGGCACATAAAAGGGTCTCAACTCTCAATGAAACCCAACGCAATGACAGCAACATGATTTCCTGTAAGTACATTATATCTAATCACATCTTAGAGAGCAAACTATGGATGGGCTACAAGGCAGTACATAGGCCATAGAATGCCATAGCAAGCATAAAAAGACTGCCACTCACACATAAAGAGCGAAAAACACAGATGAATGTGTGCAATTATGTATGTATGTGCTTATCTTTGAGAAGTAACAGACTGGACTTCAAAAAGATATGATATTGTCCTAAGTACTAACAAAAGAATAAAATTAGTACATTAAACTATTAAGTGACTCCAAGAGGCCTTTACTCTTTAGTCAAGGCCATAAACCAAGTCCCAGTCTCAAACAAGTTGGGAAACTAAGTAATCTCATCGATCACTAAAATTTTAGTTAAAGACTACAATGAGAAATGAAGCTACCATCAAACCTTTCAGTTCACTTATATTAGACTAGCATAATGAAGTATTAGTGAATAATTTGAGCAAAATAAATATAATACAAACATGTGAATCTAATGCCAGATTGAAAATGAAATGTAAAGTCTGAATAATAGAGCATAAATGTATTATAACATTGATTGTTCTGAAGATAAGCTAAACTTTATACGTGAGACTCTAGCTTTATCCAAAGGTAAAGAGAGTTTCCACTATATGAATTGACCAGCAAATTCATTTCAGTGAAGAGTAAAAGTAAGAACCTCTTTCACTCCTTATACTCTGAGTTAGCTTTGAAATTTAATTAGTTTACTGCTTCTCACAATAAAAAAAATAAGGGTGGGGCATTCACTTAAAAGCTCTCACATTCAGATAACCAAGTGACCGTAACATTCCTGTCCTAGATTATGAGATTAGATTTAGCATTTAGATTTTTTGAGTAACTTAAACAAAGAATGTTCAACAAAAAGCAGAAAGCATATGCCTGATCTTCCTGTCCATAAACAAATTGTTACAGCAACAATAAAACTAACCAAATGCTAATTCTTGGTCATCTGCTGTAGCCTCTGACACATCAGTATCTGCCACAGCCACATTAGTGGACTTGGGAACATCCATGGACATTGCAATAGCTTGTTCAAGCAATGCAGCCTCCTCATCCTGTTACCAAAAGAAGAAAATATGTGAAAAAAGAAATACTCATTCTTTGATGTCTATAGAGGCTAGAACTAGTAGAGAAACAATATAAAAATCAAAAAATAAATATAACTAACAGGGAATCATGCTTGTACATATTAAGAACACTGAAGAGAAGGAAGATTTGGTTTAAACTCTTCAATAATCCATGATAATATATAATTACATGGTTTCAAGTTCTGACAATGTCCCATGGGATGCCAAAATAGGTTACCGTCCTAAGTATTAGAATAAGACCATTCCGCCATAATCCCAGCATCTCACTTGATTGCATCCTAGGATATCCCCCTATCCCAACACTCACGATAAGATGAAACAGCGGTACATCCCATAAAATTTAAAACCTTATATAATTATACATATCTAACATGTAAATGAGACCTTTTCACCATCATGTCCTTGACACATTTAATATTGTTTAAAACTACTAGTTTATATACACAGAAGCATTATATTTCACCATCATGGTACCTTGAGTCATCGAAATATTCAAAGATCTTCACATTGAAAGTTCTTGGCAATTCAGCTTCACAGATGGCGAACTTTTAGAGAACATTTGTATTATAATATGCACTTAGGACTCAAGGATATGGACAGAACAAGGGAGAAGCTGAGAGCAGCTTTACCGACCATAATTCCTTAAATAATCAGACAGACAAGGCCAATTCAGGCGATTCCCCTAAAATAAGACCCTTTTTTCCATTATCATAGAATAAAATTTTAAAAAAGCCAACATACAAAATAGATTCTCAGCACACCCTTTGCTTCATGTGTAGGGCAATTAAAGAACAAAAAGTTCACAACCTACTTTTTTATTAATCAATATTACCACAACAACATTTAGAACCAAATTATGAGCTGCCTAGAGTCAATTCTATGATCCAAATTGCATATCAAGAGTTATATCAATGACAAAGGTTACAGCTTACAATAACCATCAAGTCTTGTCCAAACTATTTGCAATCAGGTTTATGAATCTTCATTTACCAAGCATGCCAACTTAGTGCTGTTTGCAATGTCATTTCAGGGTTTTCCATATCCTTTCTTACAACTTCCATCCACATTATTCTCCACCCTATTCTACATACTTTAACAGAGAGTAACATACTCACTCCTTACTAGAACTCCCTGGGATCTTTGTTCTACATGTCCATGCCATTAATATTGATACTCCATCTCCGTCTTTAATTTGCACAACTCTTCTAGAAACTTTAACGTATTCATTTCTCACTTTGTCTTCAAATCAGAAAAGCCTTACAGCTCCTCTAGAGTGAACTAGAACAATCGACTTCCAATGGAATTTTTATGTTGAGAATTGAGAGTTGAAATAAATGGTTCGAGTGATTGGAATAGTGTCTATGAAAGAACGAGCCATGAAGATCAATTTTGGTCATAAATCTACTATGAAGGTTGAAAGGAAAAAAAAGAACAAAAAGGAATGCATGGGAGAGAGATGATTAAAAATTAGGGGTTTTGAGAGGTTATAATGTGTTAAGGTAAAAGACGAAAAGGAAGCACCAAAAAAAAAAAAGGGATTATGAAGGCAAGTGCCACAATGATTTACCAAATCACATCTAGGGTTGAGGGAGCTCCAGCTTCACAGCATGCTTATAAATTTACACCTTGATAATCGTATGATATCAACCCTGCTTTATTACTCAAAGACTTCACCAAGTCAAAATAGACAAGTACCCTAACATAGATTCTACTGGACTGCTTGCATCTTTGGAAGTACAAAATATAAAGGAGGATAAAGCCCACTTCTCCAAGGAGACAAAATCCAGAGAGTCAATTACCACTTTCCTAGGGACAACACAAAGAGTGAAGCATAAAAAGAAACTAATTTCAGGATTTAAATATCAAAGAAACATCTAAACCTTCAAAAACTAAATTCTAACAACTAACTCCAGACTTGTATCTGAGACTAGTTTCTAGACACTAATTCTACTTCGTAGGTTTTCTAAATCCTAAAAGGACAATAGAGATTGAATAAAATTTTGGTTACCATTTCTGCAACTCACACTCAAAGGAAACCTAGTAAAGTCAAAGCAAAACATGCATCAGCAATACCAACTACCATTTTATTAATATTAATAGCAGTAGTAATAAATAAATAAATAAATAATGTTTTTACATCATCAATGTGCCCCACATTACAATTATCTGTCATGAACGATCAAAAGCCCTTCTCTCCCATCACATTATAAGGGCCATCAATTAATCGAACCATCAGTCCATGTCAAGAGAACTACACAAAGAATAAAAACGTTTCACCTATTGTCTCTCTCCTTCCCATCTCATGTGATATTTAATACTAAGATCATTCACACATGCACCTCTAACTATCCAATAGTAGCATCAATGACTCCAAAATATTTGGGATACAAATTAAAACACTTGCAATAAATCTGAAATCTGGTGGACAGTTGAAATGCAATTGCAAAGTTTGTCTCAATGTTAAATGCAGATAAAAGTTGGAATACAACTAGGCCACTTAATGTTCCAGGGCTTACCTATCAACCAGTTTTTTTTAATAATATTCATGATCATGTATGAAATTTAAGAAAGGAAAATGACCATGTCCAGGGCAGGCATCACATTGACATCACACATGTTAGCCAAAGCTTGGATCCAGCTTGGAAATGAATTTCAGATACCTTTTAGGACAAGGACCTGACTTTGCTTGAAATCAGTTAATCCAGTTGTCTAAATCATTAATAGCCAAGGCAACCTACATGGAAACAAAAGAGAAATAGCAACTCTGCTCATTGCCTGCCACTTACTCTACTCTGTTTCCCTGACAGAGAGCCCAACCGTTACCGTTTCCCTACCTCATGAAATATAAAAAATAATTAAAAAATCCAGTCTTGTCCCAGCTATCTAGTTGGCATCCTGCACCCCCCCCCCCCCCCAACACACACACACACACACACACTAAATAAATAAATAAATAAATTCTTTGATGGATATTGCTAGAAATAATAGAAGCTAAGCAGGTTAAGAATATAAAAAGGGATCAAGGAAGCTACTACAGTATAGAGGGAAAAGGCTTTGGATTTGTGTACCCACTTCTAGTTGGAATGAACAAATATTTGGAACTCCTAAGGAAACTGAAATCAAGTGAATAAAATGCCAATGCTCAACTAATTTATCCAAGAACCTTATAAACTTTTGAAATCAAAATTTATCAATGGCGAATGTTTTAGTCCTAAGATTAAATGGATTAATAAATAAGGAGATAATAAGACAAGACCATCATACATATTCATTTACATTGGTAGTAAGAAAAACTAGGATGAATAGAAAAAACCATCTATAAAAATTTATAGCTCATGATGTACTAGTTGAAGATACAAAATTAAAGATACATTATTCATATCAATAACATCTTTGTATAAAACAAATTTAATATTTTATAACCCTACAAATTTTACAACAAATTTAATATTTTGTATAATATTTATTAATACACAAGGAACTATTAAAGATACATGCATTTAATCAAATAGTCACTTAAACCTCAAAAAATATAAGAAAGCAAAAGTCCAAATCAAATATATTTGTGGATGACACTAAAAAATGATGAAGAAAATATTTAAATGCACTATGCACTAGAAAGATTCACAACTAGTAATTATAATGAATTTTCAAACAAATGAGGTTCAAAAGCCAAATAATATTCATGTTACAAAACACCGATATACTTTGTGAACTTGTTGCAAGCATAAACTTCAGCCTAACAATGCTACACAGAAAAAACCAATATTTTACAAATACCCTGAATCTCTTCATGGCCTCTCTTATTTTTATTTTTCAATTTGTGAACTTTTCTTGATTTCTATGGCTAAAGCTCCGCATTTTGGAGCAAAACTACTGAAACCATTGGCAAAGCAAAGTACAAACACCGTAAATTCACAAGCCCAATCAACAATAAAACAAAAACCAAGTTTTCAAAAAATTTAATTGTCATGAACAAGATTAACATGTCAGAAAGGAAGAAAGCAATTGGAAATGTGGGTTTCCACACATCCACGATACACGAATATCGTGATACAATTCTCTAAACCCTTTAATCGATGATTAGCATGATACAGATACAACACTTCCAAGTGAGTTAACAAAGGAAAGAAAGGAAACAGACCATCAAGTGATGTCTTTTATCATCAAACACAGGTGCTGAACTACTGTCTGGCTCAGCTATAGTTCTATCACGGGAGCTTGAAGCCTGTTCCCCTGCTTTTTCTTGTTTAGCAGCCTTTTTTGCAGCAGCTTCTTGCCTTGCTCTCTCCTCTTCCATTGAAACTCTAAGTGCAAGAGCCAACTCAGGATCTACGTTAGGATCAACACCAAAATCAAATCCAGACATGCCACCAGCTGCAGCCGCTGCTGCTGCAGCAGCAAAACCACTTCCTCCATCTCCATCTCCTGTAAAGATTGGTGTGCTGTGGAACAACAAATAAATCAGATAAGTTGGACATGATTTATGGATCATAAGGGATATCATGGACTTTTGGTCAATCAGTTACCTTATAAGCACATCAGAAAGAACATTTGGCCCAGGAGGCACATGAACTATGTGACTGCTGTCATTATTGTTTACAGTAGCAATAAGAGCCTCTAGTTTTTCAGGTTTTCCATCATCAGAGTCCCCAAAATTAACAATATCAAGAGAAACACTGTTTTTCTTCAACTTTTTTCCAATTGCCTCCAATGTCTTCGTATCATATTTAATTGGACTAAAAGATGGAAGATTGATGAGGAAAATCATAAATCAATGGAATAATGCGAGTGCAAATACAAATCTCGTGCATACTGTACCTTCCAGCAAAAACTATGATCCTTTGTTGCTGCTTCTTATTTTGGCGGTGCTTAAGAGCCAGTTGAGCAACTTGGATCCCAGCAGTCAAGTTCAACTCACCACCAATTTCCAGCCCTACATACAGAAAGCAAAAACATGCCGTGACATATGAAAAATTATTCAATGGATGACACAAAACTAAATATGTGCTTTACACCGAAAAAATCTTAGGTTATTTTGCCCAGTGTATTTCGTAATCAGAAAACTCTAGTTTCAACCCAAAAAAAAGCCAGGTAATAACTGTCTAGCATACACATCTCTTCATATCTCCGATTGTCTGTTTATTTCAAAGAAATCTAACAAAAACTTTAAGAACAGGTCAAATAACCTATTTATTCTAAACATCTACTTCATAGCATTAAAGATATTTGGTGAATTGACATTTTAAAAATGAAAAGCTTAGAAAAACTCTCAGATGATAAATAGACCTTCTACACGGATAAGGGCACAAGGTTTTAGATGTAAATCAGTATGCATATCTAAAAGTATGTCCTATGAAAAAAACACACGCATTGCCATGTATTTACAAATAGAGTATGTGATTTGGCCATCATCACTAGTACATGGGTGGAAAGGAACATGCTGAATTGACATTATATTAGTTGTCCATCCTGAATAGGATTATGTCAAAATTTGATCAGCCAACCTGCTACTTAGATGCTCCATCTAAAGGACCATCGATGACTATTACTATAGCTCTATGGTACAAATCATAACATAAAGGATTCAACACCTTAATCTGTAATGTCAAGGTGGGAAAGAATGAAAGGTAAGATCAATTATTCTTCCCTACAATGAGAGCAGATTTATGAAATTTTTGAAAAAAGAGATTATCTACTGACTAAGAAGAAAATGAAATTTATCATGCTGTAATACAGCCCATAACAATAGCATTACTGCCATGGCTACCAGAAACATGCCCAGATAACCATCAGCTCAAGCACAATGATTACATACAAATCAATACTCATGATGTTCAAAAGAGTCAAAGGATAACTTTGCATGAGCACAAGACATTGTAGCTTCCATAGATAATAAAAGCTTTTATATAATTTTTCAAAGAATTTTAATATAAACTCCTTATTTTTCTTCAGTTTTGATCAGTATAATGTAGTACTGGAGAAAATTCCAATGTTCTCATTAACCATTATGCATAACAATTTGTCCGTTTTTCTTTCTTTATTCAGAACATTCCAAAAAATCAATCAAGACTTCCCATTAGGAGTCATTAGAATTTGGAAAATTTAAAAGATAAGCAAAAACAATCAAAAATAAATAAAAAGAACAATGCATGAACAGGTGCTACAATGCCCCGATTAAATAAGCGCATTTAGGATCCACCAAGATACCACTCAAAAGCGTGATTCTTCAGACAAAAAAGATGTGACCTTCTGCAGCGCCTCCATCTCCAATATTCAAAACGCCTGAATTTTTGGGTTCAGAAATAGTTTGTATTGTAAATGATACTAGAATAGCTAAGTGGGAAGAACACGCTAATCCTAGAAGAAGGCAAACCATCCACTACATAATCCATACTCAAATGCGATAATGATCACTATAAAGAAATAGGGATCTTTTGATACAGAAACTTAATTACAAAGAAAAAACGCAATGGCAAAACTCAGAAAGGGAAGAAAAGGAGAAACAATTTTACGGAGAAAAATCGTACCATGCATGCAAGCCAGGATCTTTCCAAGATCACCGGTCGGCGTGACCAAAACACGAACCCCTTCGCCTGCCATCGTCAGCACGCCCACTGTATTCTCCGGATTTGACTGAAACATCAAATACATAAAATAGAAAAAAAGAAGATATGGAATCCAGAAACCTAATGGCTGACTAATTCAACGAAGGAGATACTCAAATCAATAATTTCAAGAATCGATTTGGAGATAAAGAAAAAGGCAAGGGCGAGGGAAAGAAGCGTAATAATTACCTGCGTTTTAGCTCCGCATATGAGATTGATAGCGTCGGCTTGGGCTTGGAATCGGGTGGGCGAATAGTCCCCGTTCCGCATCCACTCCGAATTATCGATACAGATCATGGTGGCCTAGGAGAACCAAGAAAAGCAACAAGAAGTGGTCAGCGAAACCCCTAAAGATCGAAAGATATCACGCAAACAGATACGATGGAAGGAAGGAAGAACAAAGGATCCGGAGGGAGAGATGCGACCTCGAGAACCATGGCGACGAGACGAGATGGAGATCTACGGAAAGACGTCGCGAGCGCTCGGACTGGAGGTCTCCGGACTGGTTGCTTGCGAGTTAAGAACCCAGAGGATGGGAATGGAGCGAAATGTAGATCAGCTGTCTAGTGTGTCGCACGTTTGTTCGGTGATGACAAATAATAAGCCGACTCGTGGCTAGGGCTGCGGATTTTGCCTAGACCACCCCACCGTGAGACGGTTTATATCAGGAACTTTCTCGATTACTTATTTATTTTTATTAATAAAAAATAATAAACATTTTTAACTATCGAACTTTGGTGTGCGTCACTTTAATTTCTTAATTATCAAAAAAAATTTGCGTTATTTTTAAACTTTATTTTTTATTTTTATTTACCTTTTATCGTTAAAATAGGACTAATGCTGTGAGAAGCTTGCTTACATGGCATTCAACGTGACCAAAACTAGGCTAACGTGGCATGAGGCCTAGTTGAATTGGCCACTTGAGAGTTAAAAAGAAACCCTCCCTCTTCGATTAACGCTCGGCCTATGGATGCTCTATCTCAGCTGCATTTGTTATTACCATCTTCATTTCTGATCATTTCATCGTTGAACATGCTTCCCCTTCCTCATAATGACTAGTCGCATAATATACTAGAAATAGAGTCAAACAAAAACTAAGAAGCAGTTGGACAATTTACCTTTAGAATGTTCATGCACACTATTTCCTCATATAATAAGAGTAAATGCGGAATTAAAAAGGCAACCCATTATTATTATTATGATTGACTTAAGCAGTATTCATAATTTTATTCATCTAGAGTTAGTCAAGCTTCTTAATAATCGGTTGTTAAACAATTTATAAAAGTCATGATTATAAATGGTTCCAAGTTCAACATACATAAAAATCTTTCTATATCTATACAAAATCTCAAATTCATATCGAATTTTCATATGTTATCTCTTCCAAAATGTGATGCAATCGTTAAGGCATATTGGCTTTGCATCTTATAACTAATTTCATAGGATTTCTCTAAGCTTCTTATGTAATTAAAAATTAATAGCAAAAATATAAATAGAAACGACTTAAAAGATTCAGATCCATCCAAAAAGACTCTCAGTACCACATTATAAAAAAAACATGAAGACTTAAAAGATTTTACTATATACTTATATTTAATATAGAAAAGCGAGTTAATTCTTTATAAATTAAACTATTAAAATTAGTTGAATAGTTTCTTCTGCTACATGATTTGAATACTTCGCTTAAACCTCCTTATTAAAGCCAAAAATAAGTTCAAAACCAAACAAACTTGTGATCATATCTCAGCATCTTCGAGTTTTAGGTACGAACCAAGCAGCTAATTTTGATAATTTAAATGTAAAATTTTCTACTAATAGCTTTTATTTGTCCAATAACTTTAAGAATAAGAATGATTTGAAGGAATGAAATGATAGAATTTTTTAATTTTAATTTTTTTTAATTTATAAAATCTTTTTTATTTATAAAATTTAATTATTAAAAAATGTTTGATTATATATAATATTTATTTTTTTTAATTACCATTAGGATCTTGAAACTTGAAAGCGAGAGCTGGTTGTTGGGACTCGGGACAGTTTTGACTTGATCTACCATGGCGATGGCGGTGCGATGCGAGGTTGCGATTACTCGGAACGTGGGGAGAGGACCGTACTTCTTTAATGGAAAAGGACAAACAAATGAATTTGGTCCAGGATTTGTGTATTTGAGTTGGGTAACATTTCTCTTTATAAATTTAGCGGTTATGGTGCAGCGATTTTTTTTTTTTTAAGAAATTTCTCGCACAGCTACTTGAAGAAGCCTCACAAATTGGATTAGCCTAGCCATCGGTTGGTAACCTCCAATCAGACATAATGTTGGATTGGCTACCCGTGGCTATGGCAATACCATATAATTTGAATGGTTGGGATGATTGAATGTGGATCCCTAACGGAAGATGCAGACTTTAAGTAGAATTTCCTTTATCCTGTGTGATATGATCATAAACAAACCATCTTCTTGTAAAATGCTCCTATTATCAGCTAACTTAATTGCCGTTTTGACCATGTTCCAAACAGTCATTAATTCTATGTTGGAAACAAAAGTGAATTACCATGACTGTCATAATTTTTCGGAACAAGCCTAACTCCTGCAATATATTTTTAACTAATTTGCTAAAATTTATATTAATAAATCCTAATCAAGAAATTGAAAATGAAGACGATGCATCCATACAACACTGCTCGATGTTGCCCTATCCTATATACCAGCCCAAATACCAGAATTCTTTACATGGTGACTTCCCATATGATGTCAATCTAGTTGCATGATTTAGATTGAAGATCTTATTCTAGAAATATTTCATTCCGTCCCCCAACCAAATGTAACATAAAGTAGGACAGAGGGGGTCCAAGATCAGCTCACCTCTTTCGAGAATGGATGAAGTACTTCATTCCGGCCTCACCAAATGAAACATAAGCAGGACAGAAGGGTCCAAGATCAGCTCACCAGTCACCTCTTTCGAGAATGGTTTAGAAAGAAATTAATTGCTTGTTGGATTGTTTGGAGACCTTGTTGGTTGATGAGTAATCATATCAACAGGGACTGACGGTACTGGAAGAAAAGATAACCAGCTATCTTGTCTTTTTGACTGCATCTTCAACAGGTGGGAGCAAAGGTATCGATCCGCTGTGCCATTAGAAGAGAAGTTGGTATATTAGGCTGGAAGGCCATCCAGGTTGGGAACGGGAATGATGGCCATGGCAATAGGGTAGCCCCTGACTTCCTCCAGCTTAAAAGGGCTTAACAAAAGAGAGAGAGAGAGAGAGGATGATGAGGAAATATACATGAACTGGAAATGAGAGGAGAAAACTTAGAAAAAACATACCGCAGTGCAAGCGAGCAAACCAGAAACAACCCATCACAAAGAGATTCCATGACAGTATCTTAAATAAAAGGCCCCTGAAACATGGGCAAGCTCTCCAGGCCAAATGCGAGAGTCCATTGGGGACAATTTAGCATCAGAAACCCTAGCCGCCATGTTCGATCGCCCATGTATTAATAGCAACCCAGATGCACCCAACATCGGCGCCAATAAAGCCCATAAGAAGTTAACTTCATCAAAGAGAAAAAAAAGTCATATCTGACAAGAATTATGATTACATGTTTTTCTACAGCTGAGTAACAAGCAATTCAGATATCATACAGGCGATGATGATTTGGCGGCAAAAGACGTGAACACAACGAGTTAACTTTCCCTGGTGGCAGCAGAGCTCTTATTGCTCGGTTATATCTCCATGAAATGACATTCTGGGAATTATACAGAAGGGTGAGAAGATCACTATACAACCAATGGCGTTCTGTTGCCAATGGAGGGTCTATGATTTCTACTGACAGGGAGAAGCACGTAAATCTCGTGGACCTCCTGCTTACGCACTTCCCCTCTATCCTGTCTATGGCATAGCAGACATAAACAGTCTCAATTACGTTATCCAATACATGAACAAAGTAACCCAACACCACCATAAGCAGCAACCATGCAAGGGCTGCAACAAGATACATTTCTGCGCCGAGAGCACTCACAGCTTTTAAAATCGCACAAACCTGTTTCAAGACAGAGAGAGATAAACCGATATTCATCAGAAGATAAAACTGAAATGCATGAATTTCTTATTCAGAAAGTTCACACCAAACTTAAGTTCATAACAGCATTTAACATGACTCGTTCATAAGAACAAAAGAAACAAAAATCTTCTGAAAGTAGATACGTTTCTTATTGGTAGTTTATTAATGTTCCAATTTTAATGCCAAAGAAGGTTGCAACTGTACAACTAAGTGCTGTCAGATACTCCAGAAATAAAAATTACAATCCACAGGCTTGGCATATGTCATGATATAGGGAAGAAACATCATAGAAAGGACCGGTCTCTCTCTCTCTCTTTCTCTCTCTCCAGCGCGTGCAAGGGGGGACCACGGCAAACAGTCAAAGATAATTGTCTATCTACTTTGCGTATATGCATTTACTTGTTAGTGTTCTTTTATAACAATGAATACCCAGAAGTTCCTAGCTTCAATTCCTTTGGGAGCCCAAAGACCACTCAGGACTGAAACATTTTTAAGTTAATTCTGCGATTATCAACAAAGAAACTAGAAAAAAAAATGATAAATTTGAAGAAGCCATTTGTATTGGTGAAATTCTTCAAAGCTCCAAAATCATAAAAGGATGATAAAAGCTATGTACAATTGGATCACAGCCGTCCATTTCTTAATTGGCCAAAAATGTTCTGGTTTGGGAAGATATCCGCTAAGACAATATGCTATGGTAAGCAATATAAAGTATAAACTAAGACAATCTGATATTTACATAGACTAGACGTGTACTGTAATGATTCCACATGGTCTATGCAGGATCCATCAAAGCATATTTTCCCTAACAAAACACGCCAAAATGCAGTTGCAAGAACCTTTCAAATATACAGATGTTCACTTGTCCCATCACCCATGATCCAAGCTGTGACATCCTTCTTTTTAGCTTACCGTAACAGATTTCTAGGTCGAGACTCAGAAAGATCTATTTGATGGAACAAGATTTCTTTTAACCTCCTCCATCCTTTGGTTCTTGAGATAAACAATCACAGGAATACATTATCTATGACTAGAACATTGGATTTCAAGGTTGAGACTCAAGAAAGATCTATTTGATAAAACAAGATTTCTTTTAACCTCCTCCATCCTTGGTTCTTGACATAAACAATCACAGGAATAACATTATGTATGATTAGAGCATTGGATTGCCTATAATCTCAACATACACATGGCCTTACAATTAAGCTTTCTCCCACCATGTTGTTCCTGCGAATTTTTTCTGCTGACCAATCTGGACATATCTACAGTGGTAAAGTGAAAACAGGGTTTCTTGGGACTGTTTGATAGGGAACTAGGTGTTCTCTTTTATTGGCTAGGAAGGGGGAGGAAAGGTGGGGAGGGGCGTTGTCAGCTAAGAATCAGCAGTAGGTAAGAAAATGTAGAGAGGAAGAGGAGAAAAAAGGGTAAAACATGAGCAGGTTGAAGACTACAAGGAGTTTTGCAAGGAAAAGGAGAGATTACAAAGAGAAAAGCTGGCTAGAGATAGCCCTTTCACTTTTTCTGTGTACAGATAAGGAAACCTGTCTCATTTCTGGCCAACCTCTCCACTCCTATAAAATTGCTAGTTATAAGTTATGGGAGGACAAGTAAAAAGGATTACATTAAGTGCCACCTATCTTCTCCAAAATCCTTGCAAAGGAGGAAAAATATCTAAAATCTAAAAGCCAAATAATTCCCTTTACTTTCTCACCAAAGATCCTAAAAGTCAGTGTATAATTTAAAGGATGTCATGTTGTCAACTACAAACATTAAACCATTTATGGAGGGGGAAGAGGCCTCATCCAAGGCCCACTATCAACTCATTTAGGGTCCCTACCTTTGTGACATCAGCTCATTGTTTCCAAAAAGATTGTGAATGGATGCTAAAATTAAAAACTAAGGAGATTTTTGAAAAAGCAAGCCTATGAATCAGTCGAATCAAGAGTATGCAGAATCCACTTTCAATGAGATTTCAAACAAACTGTAATCTATCCAAAGCATCTCAGTATAAAACTAGACTTTACTTGTATGTCTAAAAAATTTACCACTAAAAACATCTAATCAACCTAATAAAATAAACCTGGGTGATGGCCTTCTTTACAGTCAAGAAAATCGTCTAACTAGATGAGGACTACAGTACAAAATGAAACACTTTATCCATCATAGGTATATGCATTATTAGTCACTCTCAGCAAAAAGAAACAGTTATCAGATATGACAATGAGAAATTAACAGGTTCCACATACCGCTATAGCATACAATGCCGAGAGGACAAAAATTATTCCAGCCAGTATCCGTGTGGAGACTGTCTCAACAAAAACAGCAGAAAGAAGATTCCGTCTTAGAAGCTCATATGTCATCTTAGCAGCAGAACAGTAACCTTCACCCGTTATTGCAGCGAAATTTATAGTAAACTTGTTAACAAAATCAAATGCTGATAATAAGAAATTAGCACAGCACTTGAGCATTAAATTCACAAATCCTTGAGCCGCATCTTCTTGTTTTGCACTATCTACAACAGCACGGACAACACGGATAGCACCCATTACCATTCCTGAAAAACATACTGTGCCAAAGGAGGGACCAAAGGCATTCCTGCATATAGTAGGAAAATAATCAAGAACACCAATGAAATGCATACATGGAAGAATCTATGCATAAATGTATCATAGCACTAATTAGATAAGCAATAAACAAAAGGTGAGCTTTCTGTTCAACAACATCTGTGACACTGTGAGCCAGCTTTTATATTCTGGTCCTAGACATGGTATCAGTCAAGGATTGGGTTGAGTCAGTATCATATGGACACTTGAGCTAGGTTGGCATCCTGGTGATTCGCTAGGACTTATGATTTTTAGAGGGATTTTAGTGTTGGCTTTTTCATAATTTAGGATTAGGTGGGTTTTTTGAACTGATGATTGAATTTACGGTGTCAGAACCAGTGCCTATTTGGTACTATATTATGTTGCCATAAGAATGTTATAAGCTCTTGTATGATGGAGAGTGTTAGTTTCAGTTTGTGGATTTGTCTTTGTAAAAAAGCAATTAGTTTGACTCATAACTAATAATAGCTCTAATTTTAGACATTTCTCTCAACAGATATATAATTTTATGATAAAAGAACACAAGCATTGATTCCCTACTTTCAAACTGGGCAAGTACCAAAGATACATAATAGAGAAATAAAGCTAAGTTTGCTCAATGAAAACTTAGATTACCAACTTTTTTAGGCTTTAAAATATTTCAAGCCTCCAATGGTGCAGCAAAGCATGAAACAGAATAAAATTGCCACAGCAAATAGAATCACAACTCCAGATCTAAATTTGAAAAATGCACAATATTCAATGTCATCAAGCAAATGCAAGCACCCCATCATCCATAATCATCAACATCAGGACTCACTGCCTTGCTAAATTATTTTGGAATCATCTGTATGAATCCTCATTCACCAATCTTTCCCATGAGCTTTCTACATCCGTTGCTAAGTCTGTTCAATGAAAACTCAGATTACCAACTTTTTTAGGCTTTAAAATATTTTCAAGCCTCCAATAGTGAAACAAAGCGTGAAACAGATAAAATTGCCACAGCAAATAGAATCACGATTCCAGATCTAAATTTGAAAAATGCACAATATTGAATGTCATCAAGCAAATGCAAGCACCCCATCATCCATAATCATCAACTTCAAGACTCACTGCCTTGCTAAATTATTTTGGAATCATTTGTATGAATCCTCGTTCACCAATCTTTCCCATGAGCTTTCTACATTCATTGTTACTGCTCTATCAATGCAAGTGTAGGCCCTCCTCTCCCTTCTTTAGATTTTGCAACATAGATTCAAATAAATGCCATACAAGGGACTGATCACTGGCAAATACATACCTCTAACCTTCCTAGATTTAACATATATGCACATCAACATTCTCATTTGTGCCATGCTCATAATGTTCTCTTAAACCTCTTTTTGCTCAATATTATCAAGCATACGATAGTATGGTCCTTTCTGTCATTTAATAAAAGGAAGGTCCCCTTTGCTGAGGAGCACATCAGTCACATAACATGCAATAAGCACCTCTCCACTTTATCCACCAGTGTCAGTTTTTTTTTTTTTTTTTCCATCAAGGGTAGAACCAGGAATGCAAACCTTATTGCATGTAACATGTCTATGTCATTAATTAAGAACGCAATTTCATTTGTAATCCATTAGAATTTCATTTCACACACTATGTTTTGTTTTACTGGCTTTAAGGTCTTTATTTTCTAATATTTTCTTCCATAATTCCAAATGAAAAGTTAGCCTCATCCTTTTCACATAAATCAACATGATATCATCTGAACATAATACTAACTATAATATTTTTCTGAACATTAACAGTAAGTTCATTTATGGTCAAACTGATAGCAATGTGGTATGTCTTGCCATTGATTTTAATGAAGGACTCACTTCACATCTATTTATGCACGTACATATGCCCACTGAAGCCATGCCACAACTGAACAGTTTGATTTCATCCTCTTCTCATCAATCAGCACAACAACATATAAAAATAACAACACTAAGATATATTTTCTTAAATATAAGCAATAAGTTCAACCAAGACTACTCTAGCAATACAAAACTAAAAGCTAATCCTCAATGTGAACTCAGCGCAACTGCTAATTTACTTGCCTCACCATAACCAACAGCAACGTCACTGCCTTAAGATACATTCCATCAACAATTTCAATGGATCATGTATTCACAGTTTACTTCATTAATGCCCAGCATATTGCATCTCATGATACTCTATTATCTGCCTTTCTCCAAGTTGATAATATAGTCTAGGCTTTGTGCTTATCTCAAAACCTTCCCATCCATTACAAAAAGACAGCCTCCATTGTTTACCTGCCAAACATAAGGTCATTTTTAGGATATTCTTCTTGTGATAATACTTTGTTCTGTCACTTTCTCATAATTTCAAAGCATGGATCATAAGTTTGATTTTACAAACAGTTGGTCCAAATTTATGAAGCAACTTTGTTCTTTAGATGGACACCAAAAAATAAAAAACCTTTAGTAATTTGGCACTTTTCAATCTTCATTTTACTAACAGTTGGTCCAAATTTATGAATCAAGTTTGTTATTTAGACGGACACCAAAAAATAAAAGAACCTTTGGTAATTTGGCACTTTTCAATCTTCATCATCAAAATCTCATTAAGAAGCCAGTTGATCATATTTACCTAATTTCTCCTATTATTTTCCAACTTCAATTGATATTTTCTCAAGTCCGTATGACTTATTATTGTGCATCCTTTTCAAAACTCTTTCTATTGTGAACTTTGAATTAAAAGAAAGACTAAATGGCATCTCCTGAATTATACCTATCCTAAATAACTCTCCCAGAGAGTTTCAGTCAACACTATTTTCTAATAACCTTTCCCACTTTCTTTAATCTTCTCGCCTTTCATTCAAATCATGCTATCATCACCCTCAATGCATTTAACTTTATCTAAATCTCTAGATTTCCTCTGTCATCCTAGCTAATAAATTTCTGCCTCACCTTTTAATCCAAAATCTCTTATACAGACTATTATAAGTTGCTATTCTGTCTTCCACACCTCTGTTGGCTTTTCTGTATTTTTTTTAAGTCCTTGAAGTCATATTCTCCTTGACATTATTCGAATCAAGTCCTCTTATTCTTAGTTACCTCTTGTACTTTACCATTCCATAATAAGGTCTTAACTCTAGAATACTTCCTTCTACAATCAATAAGGATTAATATTTTATTTGCCATAGTGTTGCCAATCACATCCAATGGCTCATGGCAAAAATTAACTAGGGGCTCCATGAACTCTGTACCATGTGATACAAGAGAGTACAAAATTAAAACTAATTAAAATGCATGGTACATCTGTAAGGCTCCCCACCCCCCTTCAAAGAAACATCATGCCCATACCTGGCCAACAAGGTATTTACTGTATGGTGCAGAGCAATAGGTATTGGAACCTACATCCTTGCAACCAGTCCTTTAATTCCATATCCTATTTGGTTCAATGCATAAGCTGCAATGTAGCGAATAGTGTCAAAAAGAAGAGTACAAAATTAAAACTAATTAAAATGCATGGTACAGCTGTAAGGCTCCCCACCCCCTGGCCAACTAGGTATTTACTGTATGGTGCAGAGCAATAGGTATTGGCACCTACATCCTTGCAACCAGTCCATTAATTTTACATCCTATTTGGTTCAATGCATAAGCTGCAATGTAGCGAATAGTGTCAAGAAGAAGAAGAAGAAGAAGATATCCTATTTGGTTCGATGCATAAGCTGCAATGTAGCGAATAGTGAGAAGAAGAAGAAGAAGATTCATCTCATTTTGAAAGGATAATGTCAGCTAAGGAAATGACCATTCCCGTAACCGTGAAGCAATGTCCCAGCAATATGGGGTCAACCATATAAATCACCTGTCACCAAGCATTCCAATCAAGGACTCATCTAATATTATTTTAAGCTTTTCAATATCCTTTGTTTTCACAACTTCTAGCATTCTCACTTTAGGTTTTCCCTTCCTCTTCTTAAATCCTTAAACTTAGAAGTCTTCCAACTTAGGTAAGGAAGTGACCGGGTATACAAAGCACCTGTAACTTAAGGATCATAATTTGGATAACCGTGAGGCTGGTGAAAAGGACAAAAAATTTAAAAATAGTACAGGTAACATAGCAAACATAACCAAAAGGCCTTCATCCTTGCCAATAGCCAATGAAAATATTAAGTAACTCTGATTGTACAGTAGAAATAGCTACAATTTTAATTTCTTAACCTCTTTCGACCTAAATCACATAGCAAAACCCTTTCCCACAAATGATATCTTTAGCAAATCATTAATCAACTTACATAGATATCTTAGCCAACTGAACTCTTCCCATGTAGTTTTGTAGTCAGTCATTTTTTTCCAAAGTCCAAAACATCTTTTCTTCAATCCTTAACCTTCAGAACTACTCACATGAAAGTGCTTCTTTCATTTGCTGCAGCTTTCTCTTCCCTAGCTCTTGGCCTTGCAACTTGATCCCAAATGCCAACACTAAATTCCCATTTTGGTCAATCACCATTCTAATCTCTACAAGTCACTGGAGAACTCCTTTGCTGCACTCTAGCAAGAAGCCGTAGAGGTAGATGTGGAGCACAAATAGATACAATGTTGCTAGTTTATCACTTTATTGTAACCTCAATAAATAAGACTCTTCTTTTATCCAACTAATATCATGTCATGACACTAAACCTATGCTTACAATTTTCCAACACTAATGCCAAACTCAAACATGTAACTAATAGATCACCAACCTCACAGCCATACCACCAGTGCCCAACTAAAGTCACTCATCCATGTAGAGCAATTGAGGAGTTCTTCTATGATTTACTCTTAATGTAACCATCAATTAAAATTAAAAGTTCACCAACATTCAAAGGTTGTTACAGTCATGTTATTCATGATAAATACCGCAAGCTTATATTTATGGAAACTCATAATCCTTTGGTCATTAACCTTAAATACACAACCAGCCTCAAATCTTATAACATTGACCTTATTGATATATGTGTGTTTGATAACTAGATATAAAATTTCCAAAATTCACCTTCAGCTTCCATAAATATCTTATGTAGAAGCTGTTTAATATGCTTCTTGGTATGCAGTCCTTAATCTTGGCAGCCCTTGAATTCTTGGGAAATGAAGCACCACTGATCAGAAAACGTACCAGTACTTGAATACTTTTAAGATCCACAAATAAATAGTACAAGGGATTTTATTTTGATTATAGCTAAGTGACTATGGTTTAATATAGCAATAAGGCTTCCAAAGTTTACACCAAAAATCTGGTAGCAGCTAACCATATTTCCAAGCTCTCTCAACTTTCAGAAGCTCATCAAATAGGACAACTTCTCAGAAAGAGTAATTAGGACGTGCTACCAAGTCAGAAACGCCCAGCCATCTTTTTCTATGACCATAATATTCGAAGATAAAGTTACTGGATGTGCTATGTTAAGGAAATCACGCTTATGTTCACCTTAATAAAATTTTCCCCATAGAACTAAAGAAAGATAACCGAGTGAGTAAAAATCTTGATTTCCTTCCTCATCTAGCATCACATGAAAGTTCAATTTTGGTCATAAAGATAAAAAGCAAGAGAGCAATTGAAAACCAGCGCATGGATTAGATTCCGTTTCTACATGCTCACAGATGCAACATCTTGACCACATGATCTACACAACATACCAATCTACCAAAACAGAGATGCATCTTGGACAAGGCCAAAAAAAGCATAAACCAGCGAGTATATAACCAGCCACCATTAGTTCTCCTTGAAGGTAGAAGAAGGAAGGAGAGAAAGGGATAATAACATCAACCATACCTCAATGAGCTCTCATGCTCCGGCTAGGCTTGGAACCCTCGCTGGCGAAGTACCACTGTGCGATCGTCCCGCTAGTGACGTACACCTGTGCTTCCACCATGGTCGCTGCTGACCAAATCATCGTGATGATCGCCAGTGCGAAGTATGCTGGCACCCACCCATCCTGCCTCCACACGCACAAATAATACTCCCCACCGGCGCCCTCCTTCTCCTTCGGTACCACCTTTCCATTCCACGTCGAAAACACCAAGAACACCACAATTGGGGCAAAGTAGACCAGGAGCCCCAGTCCCAGCGTTGGAAGCACGGCGAGGAGGCTGATGTTGTCAGTGAGGGCCGCAGCAGCGATCTGGATGATCCGCACGGTCAGCTCAATGCGGTGCCAGTTGGCGACGATGATCCAGAGGATGATGACGATGAGAAGGAAGATGAAGATAAGGGCGAGGACGCGGTAGGCGAGGGGAAAAGAGTGGCGGCAGCCGTCGCTGAGGGAACAGGCGGCGAACCAGTAGATATTGACGAAGGTCGGGATGATGATGAAGAAGGGGAGGGCGGCGTACACCACCTGTTTGGCGTAATGATGGAGGACCCAGAGGACGAAGAGCGCGATGGGGCCGACGAGGAGAAGGGTGACGACGAGAGTCCAGATGAGATCCTTCAAGAAAGGGAAGAGGAGGGGGAAAGGGAGAGGGAGAGGAGGTTGGAGGAGGGGAGGACGCAGGAGGAGGAGGCAGCGTCGAAGACGAAGGAGGAGGCGCGGGAGGCGGCGGGGTTGCGGCGGGCGACGGCGACGAAGCCAAGGGCGATGGTCGAGAGGGAGATTAGGAGGAAGAGCAGGAGGGCGGGGAGGTCGCGGAGGGGGCGGGGGCCGTACTGGTAGGAGATCGGGGGGTACTGTCGTCGTCGTCGTCGTTGGCGTCCGGCGGGAGGGCGGCGGGGTCGGCAGAGGAGAGGAGGGGCTGGGTGGCGGCGGAGGGGTCGTACAGGGTCGACGGCTTGGACTCGTCGCCGCTTCCCATTAGACCGTCGCGTGGGATGGACGGCTTGGAGATCTCGGGAGCGGGGGGACGGGGATTCGGACTGCGGAATAACTTCGAGGAGTGAGAGTTCCGGAGTGGGATACGAATGAAGGACACGGCGGTGTGAAATGACGGAGATAGGTCTGATAAAATAATATAAGGCGCGGGAGAAGGGAAAGGGTTTTTAGTCTCTTTGGGGCGGTTTGCCTACGTGGGAATTTCTCACACGCCCCCCCTGCGATGAAGTGGAATCTAATCAGACAAATTCCACCAAATCTACCAACCAATTCAGTCCACGTGGCTCGAAATTGATTGCGCGTGTGAAATTGGCGCAACATGACTTTAGTCTCGGGACGGCGATGGAGAGCGCATCATCCCACGACGCTCTGGAGGTCGCATGGGAGACGCGTGGAGTGCAGCTGGAAGGTGCACGGAGCTTCGCGACTTCTGTTTAACTAACTAAGACCGAAGGTACGGTTCGCATGCGACCAAGAGTTAAATCCAATGTGAGCCGCGTGATGCTGCGAACGAGAAAACAAAAGGGCCCAACGGACGGCTCTCGTGGACACCGGCTTCACGACTTCGCTGTCCCACTGCATGTGCGGTAGATAGCCAGGGAATCCCCCGCCTACCTTTTTTTTTTTTTTGTTAGCGTGGCGGAAACGAGAGATATGGGCGCCGCCCAAAAGCGCCGGTCCTCGACAACTGGTCTAACCATCCGACGTGGCATGAAACATTGGTTGTAGCTCATGGAAGTGGGTGAGTTTCGGACCAATCATGGGGTGCCATGTCAGGTGGGACGAGGCTTCATATTTTTTCTTTTGAGGGACAACGATGGTTCCACAATAATGCATGATGGCTGCCATGTCCTGAGGTTTTGTCTGTTGCAAGCCATGCCCGAAGGATGATAAGCTCATAAAAGCTTGAAAAAAAAAAAAAAAAGAAGCTGCATTCACAAATGATTAATTAATAACAAAGATGGCCCAGCTCTAGAGTTTTTCGAGTTCGAAGGTTAAACTCGATGATTGAATTATGTAATCACGACCATATATGTGCTGTGGGATGGTAATGATGCATTAGGCCCCATGTATGGTAGAAGTTATTGTATCATTTAAAAAGGAAAAGAGAGAGAGAAAATATTTTTAAAATAGAAATGCTTAGCCCTTTCTCTCTATTTGTAAGGGTGGTGTGTGTATTTATGTATGTATGTATGTAATTATACATTATTATGTGAAAGGTTTAAACTTTAAAGTCTAGCATGGTGTTCAACTCGAAGATCAGTGCTTTTATGAATTCTTATTTTAAATAAGTATATTGAGACACCAATGTCATGCATGAAGGTTTTGGATTCAAGCATGAAAGGTGGTGGCGTGGTTGCTTGTACTATCTTAAAAAATAATAGAAAATAAGGTAATTTTTGAAAGAATAATTTTGAGTTTCTTTTTTCTTTCATTTGGGATGATTAAAATGATATATATATTTTTAAAATAATCTTGGCCAACGAAGATAACCATGAAAAACTAAAATCTTTTTGTCATTAAATAACTACTTTTATACAAATTTTATTTCTATTCATTTTACTTAATTCTTCTTAAGATGCAAGTTATGCCGCCTGATTCAAAAAGAAAAGTTTTATTTTACTTGATTTAATCCACATCATCACTTTGCCCTGTCGCTATATACGTTGTCGTGAATATCAAGTAGTCACCTAATTTCTTTTTTAGTTTTCTTTTTTTTCTTTTTGTTCCAGCACAATTGGGCTTTCCTTTATAATATTTTCTTGCTTATAGGCTCTATTCAAATTAACTTAAGATGACTAGAGTGATCCATGATGGATTTGGAAAAAAAAACTTGTATCCGATTTGCAAGATCGTGATAGATAAAATTTCTAAGCGTATGGCAAACAAAAGAATAGATGAAGGAAAAAATGCAAAGATTTTGATGCAAAGAGTATGGCTAGATTCAAAATGGCTGATGGCTGAGCTAAAGGAAGGACATCTAATTAATGGGTTTTGAGGAACCTAGTTTTGAACTTTTCTAGGTACAATAGGTTATATAGGAGTTGAGATATATTGTGTAACCAATTAAGCTCTTCACTCTAGTTGCGGAGATTTGGATCTCGATCTTGTTTTAAATTATATTTCTTTTTCTTAGTTGAAACAATTTAAATCCAGTTTAAATTAATTGAGATGCCTTTATAAATGATTGTTTTATAGTAGCAATGCAAGATATATTTTGATCAACAACAAAAACTAACAATTACTTTAAATAGGCCTAAGTATTTGAAGCAACAATAGTTACATGAAAAACTAAAAAGATCATAGATTGTTAAAATGCCCTAATATATAGATTTCTCATTCAACAAAACAAACAATTTATTTATTACTAAATTTAGAGGTGATAGAATCAATAGTGTCGTGTATACACATGACCTAAACAAACTCTACACGATTCATGCAACCTCATGGTGGAGTGCTTCGAAGGTTGGCAACTCTTCTTAGATCAAATCCAATCGATGCTATAGCAGTGTTTAGGATACTAAGGATGAGTTTACTATTAATTTGTGTAACACGATTGCTAATGTGTATGCATACTTATGAAATGATTGATATCAACTCTTAAGTATGAATTTTTCTAACAATCAAGGGCCTCACGCAAAAAATAAACCATTTGCTAAGTACATAATTGATATGAAACTAAATACTTGCCAACACAGGCTCTCATATATCCTCTTGTTTAAGTTCCGATGTCTCCATTAAAGATAGCAATGAGGTAGGGCTAAGGATCTCAATACATGTCTTCATCTCCATTAAAAAAAAAAAAAAATCCACATCCCTATCTTGTCCCAAAATGAAGATCTTTTTATTCCTATTTCCACTCTGTTGGGAATGATAGATTCTCATCCCCATCATTTCTATTATTTTCTTGCTCCTAATGACATATATAAATTTTTAAAAAATTATAAAATTAATAATATAGAAAAGAAGATAATAAAAGATACAGGTTATGGTTGAGAATTATATATATATATATATATATATATATATATATATATATATATATATGTGTGTGTGTGTGTGTGTGTGTGTGTGTGTGTGAGAGAGAAAGAGTAATTTTATATATATAAAAACCTATAGGAATAATATATACTCCAGTATAGTACCAAGGAAGTAGGAAAGGGGTGGAGCGGAATATAATTATTTTCATAGCTATCAATGGAATAAAAACAATCCCTCACCTCACTCTCAACCCCACAAAATGTGATGAATCATTGCTTTAAGCAAGGTAGGGCAGGATGGGTCATGCTAAAATTACTATTCCTAATCCTTATTATTCTAAGGATTCAAACTTAAATCTGAATAATTCAATCATAATCATAAACACAATAATTAACCCATAGTCAGTCCCAAAAGAGTTTGTTATGTCACTCAATCCATATGAATCATGGGGTATATTTGTTCTAATACTACTTATAAAAGTTTAGAACTTACCCTGAAAAAGCTAGCTAATAAGATATTGTTTAAGCTCCTTAATCCTTTATAAATATTCAAAATCTTTGGTGTATAGCTGATCTATAACCAAACACTTGCCAATGTATATCTAATCTATGATTAAACATATGCTAGCATGGGCTTTTACTAAATTTTTTAATGCAAAATTCATTGCTGCAGTTGTATTAGCTTTATTGTTCATGATTTTAGGAGGTTCCCCTTCCCCTTCGAGCCATTATTCAGAGCAACTGGAGAAGGATTTTTAGGGACTGTTTGGATTGAAGGGAATGAATGGAAGAAAAAGGAAATGAAGAAAAAAGATCTAAATTATTTTGTTTGAAAGGAAGGTGAAAGAAAGAGGAAGAAGAGAATGAGAGTAACTGTTTCTCCTCGTTTCTCTCTTAACGAGAATAAATTTATTAACTCCCAAATAAGGGGTAATGTGAAGGAGGAGTAAACGTTTAAGTTTTTTTTTTTTTTTGAAAGACTAAAATATCTCTTCCCCTATCTAAGCAAGATGAGCTATTTTTCCTACGATGAATTTCTGAAGAACTATAATTATAACATAACTCTTTCCTTCTTTTTCCTTTTCTTCGATCCAAACAAGATAATTGATATTACCTTTCTTTTTTCTTCCATCATTTTCAAATAAGAAAAGAAGAACAATCCTACCTTTTTCTTTTCTTTCCAATAAGAAAAGAAGAACAATCCTTCCTTTTTCTTTCTTTCCCTTTCATTTCTTTTCTTCTTTTACTCTCTTCTTCTTTCCCCTTCAAAGATACAAACAAAGCCTTAAAGCACATATGGTCAAATTTTATGCCCAAAAGGCTCACAAATGTGCCCATATGACAAGCCAAGCCCAAAACTTATGTAGCCCATCAATCCAGTCACACACTTTCATTATTGAATTGAAGCAGCAGGAAAAGTCTTTGTACACCGCCTCGCATGCTGGATGATTTGCATCGAGTGCAATGATTTGTTCATGCACGGATCCACGCTATAAAGTTCGTTCGTGGGTTGTTCATCATTGATGTACAGGCTTATGCATGGGCAAATCAGGCAGGCCATCCTGTATTGAGGCGGTGTAAAGATTTCTATGAAGCAGCAACTGGGTTTGGCCTGGAGACCAAAAGGTTGTGCAAGATCTCACGAAAAGTTTGCACATTTGCACAAACGATGCAAATTTCATATATTTAACCGAGTTCTGCCAAGTGCCAACAATATTTTAGTAGTTTTTATACGCAATGCACATAAAAGCTTAAACGCAACGTGATCACAGCATCTCTTCCTGAGGTTTCTTCACGGCAAACCCATTCTCCACCCATGCGGCAAAACCGCCTCCCATGTTCTTCACGTACTTGAAGCCCTACAATTTAGTTAAAAACACCAGCTCAATTTCATGTAAAAAAAATTAAGAAAAAAACAATTCACCTACACTTTTTTGACCTTTTTTTTTTTTTTTTTTTTTTTTTATGGTACCAGCACATTTGTTGGCGAAGCCTTTGCTTGAACTCAAAATGTGCGTGGCTTAGCTTTAGATTAAAATCAATTATTTTGTGATGCATGCATGCATTATGCATCCATACATATAGAAAGTAAGAAAGCTGAAACAACCTATATTCATATATTGCCAAGTTTAAATTTGATCATCTTTTTTTCTAATTAGATCCATACATATCTCAAAGTTAAAAAGGACATTTGTTTATCGTGCTAGGTCCTACTTTCATATATATATATATATATATATGATTCAATAAAATAATAGAATTAAGTAATCCTTTCAAAAAAAAAAAAAAAGAATGAGAGGAGCAAAAGTGCAAAAGAAAAGCAACAAAAAGAAGAAAAATAAAAGGCCTTTTTATGGTCAATATTTCTCTTTGATTGGAAACTCAAATAATCTCTAATCGAAATAAATTTAGAGAATAATTGTAATTTTTGATGAGGTGTTCTTCACACCAATCTATCTTATATTACTTTCATTTCTTCTAAGTAGTATTTTTTTAACCCTAGTTTAGGTGATTTTATTTCATTTTTCTGTTCAAATTCATCTGTATTGGGTAAGTAAATAAATTTTTTTGATGATCTCTGAAATTGCTAGAAGGATTATTGTAGCTCCATTATTGATCTAAACAATGGAAGATTTTCTTGATTTAACTTTGGTGATTTTTTTTTCCTTTATATTGAAAGGCTTTTTAGGTTAAATCTTGATTTTTTTTCTAGTTGTATTTTCTTATTTTTGTGTGTTTTTCCTTAGTTACGCATCCAATTGGAAGGGATTTTAGGTGTTCCAACACCGTTAATGGCTAAAGAAAATCCAATGAAATAAATAAAATAGATAAACAATAAATAAAAATAGATAAACAATAAATAAAAATATAAATAAAAATAAACATCAACTCTTTTAAGAGCAACAATAAACACTTATTCCGCATAATAAATTTAAATTAATAAAAGCTTGAATCGATGAACACTTAATCTAAATAGTAATAAAAATAGTATATAAATAAGCAGAAACTATTGTACATATAATGCATCATGAGAAATGAGTCACATTTATGAGATGAGATGATAAGATAGCAACCAATGCTTGTTCACTTGGTGTTCAGCTTTTATATGCCTCGTTCCTTATGTTATGTAATATATCGTTCTTGTTCCAATAGTTTCTTTTTGTTGTTGTAGTATTTTTGTTTACTATTTAAATTAGAAGTTATTGGTTAAGATTAACTATTATTTTCTTTACTATTAGATCCATAAAAATCTCAAAACTAAAAGCTATCTGTTAAGCATTGACACATACTTTTAAAAAATTCAATAAAATAAATAAAAAAATAAAATAAAAAATAAATATAAATATAATAAAGGTAAATTCTATTTTTTTAAGAACAACAATAAATACTTGTCTATAAAATAAACGTTAACATGTTCAAAATAAATAACTAGTCTAAACTATAACACTTATTTTGTATCATCATAAAATATTATAAAAATAAATAAAAACTATTGAATTGAGTTTAAACACATGGTGCCTAGCTCTCATGAGACTTCAACCACAACTTATAGTGGTCAATTTATAATATTATTTTCCTTCAATTTTTAATCATTCTCACTATATGATAACTATGCATGATAAGAAAATAACAAGGCTCAATACAAACCTAAGCTATTTCCACATATGTTACATGTTGAAGCTCAAACTATTTAAGAATAGAACATCAACTTGTCTTTTATTTTTTTTAGCCTATGTTTGGATGGAGAGAAAAGTAGAAAGAAAAAAAAATTGAGAAAAAAATAGAAGAAAAAATAAAATTTAATAATTTACTTTATTGGATCGGAAGAAAAGTAGGAAGGAAAAACTATAGGAGAACATAAGGAAAAAAAAAAGTGATAGACCTCACGTAAAAGTTTTTTCTTTGAAATCAACTCAAGGGTGCTCTTCATCTTTTTTTTCATTCCAATTTTAATCCTTTAAAAAATATTTTTTAATTATTTATAATAAAAATATTATTATCATCATAAATTATCAACTTTTCTTTTCTTTCTAATTTTTTTTCACTCATCTAAAAAAAAACTTCTTTT